>JARQOC010000007.1:114723447-115031212 GCA_033576535.1 Allobates femoralis
GGGAACAGTTTGCACCCCTGGTCTCGTGTCTTTGGAGGTGGCTTTCTTTGGGCAGTCGCCTTCTATTTGGGGACAGTTGCTTCCACGGCCTCGTCTGTTTGGAGGTGGCTTTTGTTGGGAGTTGTCCTCTTTCTTGGGGATGGTTTGCACCCACGGTCTTGTCTCTTGGCAGGTGGCTTTTTTTGGGGAGTCGCCCTCTTTTGGGGGACTGTTGCACCCATGGTCTCATCTATTTGGAGGGGGCTTTTTTTTTTGCGAGTTGTCCTCTTTTTGGGGATAGTTTGCACCCCCGGTCTCGTCTGTTTGGAGGTGGCTTTTTTGGGGAGTCACCCTCTTTTTGGGGACGGTTGCTTCCACGGTCTCATCTCTTGAGAGGTGGCTTTTTTCGGGGAGTCACCCTCTTTTTGGGGACAGTTAGCACCCCCGGTATTGTGTCTTTGGAGGGGGCTTTTTTGGGGGAGTCACCCTCTATTTGGGGACCGTTGCTTCCACGGTCTCATCTCTTGAAAGGTGGCCTTTTTTGGGGAGTCACCCTCTTTTTGGGGACGGTTGCTTCCACGGTCTCATCTTTGAGAGGTGGCTTTTTTCGGGGAGTCACCCTCTATTTGGGGACCGTTGCTTCCACGGTCTCATCTCTTGAAAGGTGGCCTTTTTTGGGGAGTCACCCTCTTTTTGGGGACGGTTGCTTCCACGGTCTCATCTCTTGAGAGGTGGCTTTTTTCGGGGAGTCACCCTCTTTTTGGGGACAGTTAGCACCCCCGGTATTGTGTCTTTGGAGGGGGCTTTTTTGGGGGAGTCACCCTCTATTTGGGGACCGTTGCTTCCACGGTCTCATCTCTTGAAAGGTGGCCTTTTTTGGGGAGTCGCCCTCTTTTTGGGGACAGTTAGCACCCCGGTCTCGTCTGTTTGGAGGTGGCCTTTTTTGGGGAGTCGCCCTCTTTTTGGGGACAGTTAGCACCCCCGGTCTCGTCTGTTTGGAGGTGGCTTTTTTCGGGAGTCGTCCTCTTTTTGGGGATGGTTTGCACCCTCGGTCTCGTCTCTTTTCGGAGGTGGCTTTGTTACCCAGCGGCTATGTGTTCTTTATATAAAAAGTGTGTCCTTCAGCGGTTTATGCTGCGCGCATCACAAAAGTGACGACTGCTGTAACTGCATTTGTGGGGAATTATTGATCGTTACTGCCCTCTCTTGGCCAATACACATATATCTTCGCTGGGAGAATATTCTGAAGTTCTCCTGAGTCAGCATATGTGCTTAAGTTTTCCATCAACCTAATGGATCAATTCAGTCTACTCCAAGGAACGTCTGTTTAAGCTGCAAAATAGGCGCAGCAGCACATTTTCAGGGTTATAGCTTCCAGACCCCCCCTTTGCTTTGATGATCATTGAGTAGATGGGGGGGGGGCAGCTGCCATATAAAGTGCTGCAGTCTCTTATCATGGGGAGATATCACCAACAGCAAAAAAACCCCTGGCTTTATCTCAGCTTAATGAATGCTAATTTCCATTGACTGATGTGCAATTGGAGTTTTGCAAAGTTTCTGCCCTCCGGGGAGCGCCGCACTGTGGCAGAATCTTCCAGACGCCCTTGACACGGACGGAGTCACAGGTGTAAATTCACTCGTCTCCGGTGAAAGCTTTTCTCAAGGATATTATTTCTGAAGAGCAAGAAAATTTACAAGAGGAGTCTGATGTGTACATGACACGGAAGTAAATTGTGATGTAAAGTTAAAGGGAGAGTCCGCTTTTGGGTCCTAGGACCCCCCCAGTGATCATCAGTGGTGATATAGTCATACAGCGCCACCACAGGGAACATTGAGTATTACACATGGGCTTGGAGGGTTTGCTAGGGTGAGAGACGTTCCTCATCACCACACTTTACTCAGGGTAAATGAAGAAGATTCGAAATGCCCAACCCGCACCCCACCATTACCTGAGAGTACCCTATAGGATGTTTGTAAATGTTTTCGTAGCCATTTAACATACACATTACACAGGAACTGTTATTCGATTCTAGGAGTGAGGGGTAGGACCTGTTTACACCCACCGACCCTGTTTACACCCATCAACTGGCAGCGCTAAATCACCGCTGGTTGGCAATTGTTTGCTGCTGCCTGTGTAAGCCAGCAATTATATGACCTCCAGTCAGTGGATTAGTGACGCTGATTGCCCACCATTCACAATAGATGATATCACAGCTCACCTCCTCCTGTATAATGACTGATAACACCTCTATATACAGTAGATCACACAGGATCCACCATTCACAATAGGTGATATCACAGCTCACCTCCTCCTCCTGTACAATGACTGATAACACCTCTATATACAGTAGATAACACAGGATCCACCATTCACAATAGGTGATATCACAGCTCACCTCCTCCTCCTGTATAATGACTGATAACACCTCTATATACAGTAGATAACACAGGATCCACCATTCACAATAGGTGATATCACAGCTCACCTCTCCTCCTGTACAATGACTGATAACACCTCTATATACAGTAGATAACACAGGATCCACCATTCACAATAGGTGATATCACAGCTCACCTCCTCCTCCTGTACAATGACTGATAACACCTCTATATACAGTAGATAACACAGGATCCACCATTCACAATAGGTGATATCACAGCTCACCTCCTCCTCCTGTACAATGACTGATAACACCTCTATATACAGTAGATAACACAGGATCCACCATTCACAATAGATGATATCACAGCTCACCTCCTCCTGTACAATGACTGATAACACCTCTATATACAGTAGATAACACAGGATCCACCATTCACAATAGGTGATATCACAGCTCACCTCCTCCTCCTGTACAATGACTGATAACACCTCTATATACAGTAGATAACACAGGATCCATCATTCACAATAGGTGATATCACAGCTCACCTCCTCCTGTACAATGACTGATAACACCTCTATACACAGTAGATAACACAGGATCCACCATTCACAATAGGTGATATCACAGCTCACCTCCTCCTGTATAATGACTGATAACACCTCTATATACAGTAGATCACACAGGATCCACCATTCACAATAAATGATATCACAGCTCACCTCCTCCTGTATAATGACTGATAACACCTCTATATACAGTAGATCACACAGGATCCACCATTCACAATAGATGATATCACAGCTCACCTCCTCCTCCTGTACAATGACTGATCACACAGGATCACCATTCACAATAGGTGATATCACAGCTCACCTCCTCCTGTACAATGACTGATATCACCTCTATATACAGTAGATCACACAGGATCCACCATTCACAATAGATGATATCACAGCTCACCTCCTCCTGTACAATGACGGATAACACCTCTATATACAGTAGATCACACAGGATCCACCATTGACAATAGATTATATCACAGCTCACCTCCTCCTGTACAATGACTGATAACACCTCTATATACAGTAGATAACACAGGATCCACCATTCACAATAGATGATATCACAGCTCACCTCCTCCTCCTGTACAATGACTGATAACACCTCTATATACACAGATAACACAGGATCCACCATTCACAATAGGTGATATCACAGCTCACCTCCTCCTCCTGTACAATGACTGATAACACCTCTATATACAGTAGATAACACAGGATCCACCATTCACAATAGGTGATATCACAGCTCACATCCTCCTCCTGTACAATGACTGATAACACCTCTATATACAGTAGATAACACAGGATCCACCATTCACAATAGGTGATATCACAGCTCACCTCCTCCTCCTGTACAATGACTGATAACTCCTCTATATACAGTAGATAACACAGGATCCACCATTCACAATAGGTGATATCACAGCTCACCTCCTCCTCCTGTACAATGACTGATAACACCTCTATATACACAGATAACACAGGATCCACCATTCACAATAGGTGATATCACAGCTCACCTCCTCCTCCTGTACAATGACTGATAACACCTCTATATACAGTAGATAACACAGGATCCACCATTCACAATAGGTGATATCACAGCTCACCTCCTCCTGTACAATGACTGATAACACCTCTATATACAGTAGATAACACAGGATCCACCATTCACAATAGGTGATATCACAGCTCACCTCCTCCTCCTGTACAATGACTGATAACACCTCTATATACAGTAGATAACACAGGATCCACCATTCACAATAGGTGATATCACAGCTCACCTCCTCCTCCTGTACAATGACTGATAACACCTCTATATACAGTAGATAACACAGGATCCACCATTCACAATAGGTGATATCACAGCTCACCTCCTCCTGTACAATGACTGATAACTCCTCTATATACAGTAGATAACACAGGATCCACCATTCACAATAGGTGATATCACAGCTCACCTCCTCCTCCTGTATAATGACTGATAACACCTCTATATACAGTAGATAACACAGGATCCACCATTCACAATAGGTGATATCACAACTCACCTCCTCCTCCCTTGAAGTAGTTTATGCATAAAAAGCTTTGTATTCTAATCATTGACCATGTGTATCTACAGGTCTATTACAATTATTTGTCAATTATTTGTATTATTAGAAAAATCCATATTTCTTCCCCGCAGCTGTAGGTGAGTTAGTTCTGTATTGCAGCACAGCTCTGCTGAAATGAATGGAGCTGAGCTTTGAGTGGACACAACCTGTGGATTTTGCCTAATAATCACAGCTCAGAAGATTGTTACATTGCAGTTTTTATTATGGACTATTCACCTCTGGATGTTGTTCTTGGTTACATTGTTTATATTTTTTGTTATGAACATTCAATAATATTGGATAATCTGGACCGGTAACCCCAGATTACAGGAATGTAATGCTATATTTATAAACGCTTCATTCTCTATGGCGCTTGTTGCATATAACCGCTTGCCTTCCTCTTTTTATTTGCATTTTACTTTCTGCTTCAGTTTTGGGGTTCACTATGGTCACCCCCATGACCATTATTAAAGGGTATTCCCTAAATTTAAAGTTCTTGTTATCCAGAAGGCAGGGGAGGGCTTTCTTATCTGGGGTAAAGGGAGGGAAGTTTTTGGATATTAAGAACCCCAAGATCACGAGGTCAAGGCTCTTAATTCACCCGACTGGTTTGAGCAGTTTGCGCATACTCACCTCTATTTGATGCTTCATTATTTCCGTATGGGACTGGTGGAGATAGAGGAGTCCAGCGTGTCTGTGTCTGGCAGAAAATGAATGTAGCAGAGGTGCGCATGCGCGGCCACAATTCATCTGACGGAGCAGTCGTGAGGTCTGCGGCCGGCCAAATGTCCAGGCATCACCAATCATCAGAACAAGGCTGTGAAATGCTCCATTGGAATGCATGTGTATGTGCACTCGCCCAACTGATTTGATTAGTGGTTGCGCATGTGCCCTTCTGCGTGATGCTCCATTCTTTCTATATAGAAATGGTAGAGAGAGCTGAATTCAGCATTTGGCCTTTTTTGGGACTCCAATAGAGAATCAAAGGAGCACAGAGGGACATAATGTTCGAAACAATAGAAGGAATAGGGCAAAGAGGAAGACCAGCAACCCGATGGCTTGATATAATCAAGATAATGACAGAGAAGACCCTGATGGAGCTATCCAGGCTTGGAGAAGACCCTGGTGGAGCTATCTAGACTGGATAAGACACTGATGGAGCTGTCCAGGCTTTGAGAAGACCCTGGTGGACCTCTCTAGGCTTTGGAGAAGACCCTGGTGGACCTGTCTAGTCTTTGGAGAAGACCTGGTGGACCTGTCTTGGCTTGGAGAAGACCCTGGTGGACCTGTCTAGGCTTTGGAGAAGACCCTGGTGGACCTGTTTAGGCTTTGGGGAAGACCCTGGTGGACCTGTCTAGTCTTTGGAGAAGACCCTGGTGGACCTGTCTAGTCTTTGGAGAAGACCCTGGTGGACCTGTCTAGTCTTTGGAGAAGACCCTGGTGGACCTGTCTAGCCTTTGGAGAAGACCCTGGTGGAGCTATCTAGACTGCACAAGATTGATCTTCCTACAGAGCGTTCATCCATCAAGTTGCTATGGCTCCAGATCAAGCTGAAGGTTTTTAAATAATAAAATAGGTGCAATGCACAGACATTAATATTTTCTGGCATTTCAGAGCTTTTTTCTTGGGTTCTGTGGTGCTTCAACCACTGGGACTCTGGCTGGTTGTGATATCGGGAGTCAAGACATACACCCTTCTTTTTTATACATTCTATAGGGGGTCTTCACATTCTATAGGGGGTCTTCACATTCTATAGGGGGTCTTCACATTCTATAGGGGGTCTTCACATTCTATAGGGGTCTCCATATTCCATAGGGGTCTTCACATTGTATAGGAGTCTTCACATTATATAGGGAGGTCTCCACATTCTACAGGGGTTCCACATTCTACAGGGGTCTCCACATTCTATAGGGGGTATCCACATTCTATAGGGGTATTCACATTCTATAGGGGGTCTCCACATTCTATAGGGGTCTTACAGAGATAACTAAGGTAGAATATTTCACTTTCTGACAAGCATTGAGGATGAATAGTGTGGGGGAGCCTATGCACAATCGCTGTTCCTCCCTGTGGGGTATTCAGAGACCTGGTTATTGGTATTCCGGTGGTCCAATACTAGGACCCTCACAGATCCTGAGATCGATGGCGCAGTGATTGCACATGTGAACCTCATTCATTCCATTTGGGGCTATTGGAGAATGATAGATGATGACTTTAAATCTTGGGAATATCCCTTTAATGGAGGCTGTGTATGAAGTAAAGGCGCTTCGGTCCTTCTCACTATTTTGGCTTTTGGCTCCATCTTCAGGATCCCTTAGATCCGGCACGGACGGTGATTGTGGTTCAGTCTCTGCTGGCAGGTGGTGTAGCCGAGGAAAGCGGAGAGATTCTGCCTGGTGACCGCTTGATCTTTGTAAATGACAGTTTTATGGACAATGCTTCGCTGGAGGAAGCTGTGCAAATATTAACATCTGCGCCACCGGGAAGAGTCCGCATTGGCATTTGCAAACCATTGGTGGTAAGAACTGACCCCCCGGCCCCCCCCGACCCCCCCCGGCTCTGTGCACCGAAATGTGACTATGAAATCCCTGACTAATCTGTCACTTCTACCAAAAATCAACATAATTCTCATTTGCTTTTCTGATAATCTGGACATTGCACGATGATTCGCTCCTAACCCCAAATCTAACAGATGAGGAGATTCATGGGAGAGGAGCCAGAGCCGCCAGATGCTGCAGTCCCACTATTTTAGTGTTTTCGCTCTTTTCAAATCCGTTTTCGATATTTAAAGGGGAAATTTCTCATTTTCAGCAAATGTTGCTTGTATGATGAGTTTTGTAACTTTCCAGCATACTTTCACTCCTCGTGGGTTTTCACAATCTCTGCTTGCTGCTGACGGGAAGGAAAAAAATGTCAAAATAAACCCAAAATCTGTCTGGTGACGACGGCCGGGGTTAAGATTTATCTCCTGGAAGGAGCCGTGATGGTTTTCTTTCAATGACAGCAAGCAGAGATGCTGAACACCAGGATTATATTGTGCAGAAAATGATCTTTAATTTGATGGAAGCAGAAAATCTTTTTAATTTGGTTATTGGATGATGGAGGCAAATCTCATCAAATACAGAAATTTCCAAAACTCTTCAATGTTAATTCTCATCTGGGACAAACGTAGAGATGTTATAATGGAAAGTTGTGCAGTTTTCATATATAGTTTGTAGAATCACTGCTTGCTGTCAATGAATGGAGTTGATTCATCTTATATCATACACCTAACTTCCCTGCAGATTGATGCTGCTCACAGCTGAGGGTTTGTTACTAGTGATGGGCGAACCCCCCGACGCTCTGTATCGGCTGGATAACCCAGACCTCTTTCTAAAGTCCAAGTTTGGAGCCGGACATAACATGAACTTGTGTCCGGACCCTGAGCTTGGACTTTACAGTTATGGGATAAGGTTGGGGGAGGGGGGGCTGTAAAATAAAGAATATAGTTAATAAACATTATCATTATACATACCGTCTTCCTCAGCGTGCATCCTGCCTTCTCGCTGTCCCGGTCGCTTCCACTTCCGGGGCCGCTCATAAACTTCTGGGTATATTCACTGCACCGCTGAGAACCGGAGTTTTTTGGCAGTTTTCGGCGGTGTTCGTGGTGATGTCGGGGTTCACCTGAATTCATGGCTCGTCTATGAACTCGACTGAACTCTTATCACTGTCAGTCTTAGTCTGCTCCTCACTCTGTACAGATGCAGTGTATTCAGAGTGATGTGGCAGAGCTGTCCCTGTGGACTATGTTGGACTGAGGGTTTTTTTTCCTAACCTTACTGTTTTCTAGAAATTCATGGTGGCCATGTCTAATTTGGTGTGACACCATGAATTTTGGGCTTGGTACAAGCTGAGAATACAAAGCTGGTATTAACCCCATTGCTACTCGGCATGTCACCCCCCCCCTTCCAGGGATGCTGGAAGAGCTGGGTAAAGTGCCTGCAAATAGTGCTACGATGAGTGCGCCATTTTCAGGGGCAGCTGCAGGCTGCTGTTGTCAGCATGGGGGGTTTTGAACACTTGGGCCTTACAACTCTGAGAATCTTAGCCCCCAGCTGCCTGGTTTTACCTGGCTGGCGATCAACATGTGACGGGAGCCCACCCATTTTTTTAAAATAATTTATTTAAATAATTAAAAAAAAATATTTGGCTTCTTTGTATTTTGATCGCCAGCCAAGGTAAAGCCTGGCAGCTGAAAGTGGCAGCCCGTAGCTGTCTGCTTTATCTGTGCAGAGAATCAAAAATACCGCAGAGCACTACAGCATTTTTTTAAAATGATGGATCTATTTTTACACTAATATATCCCAACAGCCAATCACAGACGCTGTCATGCAGAATTGGAGTATATGATTGGCTGCTGGACCTGAAACCAGCCCATACATTCTAGCATCTGGAACGTATGGGCAGATGCTCCAGCGGGGCAGTGAATATCCTCGAAAGTAGAAGCGGCCGGGACAGCGAGATTGCAGATGCACGCTGCAGACCTGGAGAGTATAACGATTATATTTTCTTTATTTTACAGTCCTCGGACCTGAACTGTATCACAGGTTTCCCAGGTGTTTGGGATATGTGCATGAACAGGGGCGGACCTACCGCGGTGCTGCTGGTTCAGCTGCATCAGGACCCACATGGCTCCAGGTCCGCCCCTGTGCATGAACACTAGGTGTCCGGTACAGACCCTGAATTTTACAGTTTGGGTTCGCCCATTACTGTTTATTTACCATTCTATCCAGTGTAGAAAGGCTCCAGATTTCTCTTATTACTTGCCCTGACACATTGTAACAAACTATCAGGGCATCAGAGGCATTCAGCTCCATTGAGGATTCACTTGACTGGATACAATTGCAGCAAACACTCAGCTGTGGGAAGTATTGAATCTGCTCTGGCTTTATGTATCTGCTGTTCATGACTGTGAGCCGAGCAGTGAAGAATTACCATTAATTATATTACAGGATCTACTCGTGTAGCCGATCCCATTGTGGATTAGTAAGCAGTGCTGATATATTGGGGTTTGGCAGTAAAGTGGCTTTATAGGAATTTTTTTGTAACTTTTACTGAATGCACTTAATTTATGTGAAGGATCCTGCCATCACACTTTTACATATGGTTGTGTTGGCTTTTGTTCCATAGTAAAGATGGTGCAAGTTTTATAGAGATCCAGTGCGGTAATCGTGAGAGATCTAGAACAGAATCCATATGCAAATCAGGCTGGTAGTGCATTGGGGGCGTGTCTGTGCACTCGCATGGAGCAGCCCATGTCCATTACTCTGGGTTACGGCTAGACACAGTGCAGTGGAAACCCCTTTACACCCTTTAAGTTGTGATTGCGGGTGGTGAAGGGTATCTTTGCTTTTCTCACTCCGGCTCATTGGCTAATTTACTCTCCAGTGTCTGATCTCCGAGAACTCCTACTAACCATGCTCCAAAGCCTGGACAGGGTCACTTTCTGTCTCTAATGCTGATTTTGCCTAATTGCTACACAACTCGCAAATTTTGATATTCTGGGACCTGGAAAAGCTGGGTGACCCCCCCCCCCCTTCCCCCGGAGCAGGAATATCCACCATATTGGGGTCACCCAGCTTTCTGTGCACGAATTACAACCTGGGGCTTGTAAGTGACCCCGTCTCCACAGCCCGAACCGGTGAGTGCGGCTCCTATCATCATCCGTGTGGGCGGCTCCTGATTTTGACTATTCATGGTCCAGCTAAAATGTTAATTCTTAATTATTATATTTGAGGATATAAGGCCGAGTCCACCTCCAGTGATCAGTCCGGTAGATCGGATCCAGCACGATCCGTTCTGCAAACACAACTGTTTTGTCTATTTTGAAATGATTGATTTCTGCAGGATCCGTCATTCTAACATTGGAAGCTATGGAGAGCGGATCCGGTAACTGATCACTATTTATCTTCCATTTTGAAACTGATCCTAGTAAGAAAAAACAGATCCTTTATAAATGACAGAAAAATGAGGATAAATAGTGATCAGTTACTGGATCCGCTCTCCATAGGCTCCAATGTTATAATAACGGATCTGCACGAAATCTATTATTTCAAAACCGACAAAAGAGTTGTTTGTGGATGGATCGTGCTGGATCGATCTACTGGACGATCACTGGACGATCACTGGACGTGTGACATGTGACTTATTCACGTCTTAAAGGTGCCCTCATCTTTATCGGACGGCTCTTTAGATGTGTCCAACACGGGAGAACGTTCCGGCACCTCCTCATGGCCGGAGCCGTATATAAAGGAGGCTGACGGCTCATTCCAGTAGTCAGTCTCTTCTCTGTCCAGAACACTGGCAATGACATAGAGATGACTCTGGTTATTACAATGAGCAGCCAGCCCCTCGGCAAGGGGAAGCCCTTATCATTGTCCGGCATAGGAGGAGACGGGAGGTCGTATCTGGAGATTGGGGCACTGACTTTCTTAGTAGATGACATAATGTATTATTTTAAACCCGTATAAAGGCTTAATTCCAATCTCTGTCTTTGGTGGCCATCATAGAGGTGCGGTCCATGCCCTGTGCTCTCGCTCACCATAGAAATGATTGGGATTTCTGGAAACATTGAGTTACATCATTGACCTATCAATATTTGTATGGGAGTTACTCGGTGTCACGACACTTCATTGTCTTCATAACCGATGACCTAAAGTATTTCTCATTGTGGCCGTGCAGGACCGAGATGGAATAAATCTTTTCAAGGGGTTTTGTAGACTTTGTCAATGGCCCCAAAAATGCAGAATAAAAGCCCGTTCTCCCCTACCGGACTGGTGCCGCTCCGCTCTTTCTGCGGACCATTAATTGGCGTCAGCTGTGATTGTCACCGACAGGCGAACCGCCAACAGAACGGAGGAGCGTCGCCGGCCCGGCAGATGAGGATTGTGTATTGTTCTTTTTTTTTCTGATCATCAAGGGTCAATTAAAAAGTTTAATTTATAATAGTGGAAACCCCCTTTAATGATTCTGGAAACTCCCTTTAATTTGGGTTATACAGTGCTCCTATATCATACACTCTGGTCCCCTTATATCGCATTGCAGAATGCCCGGATAATGAGAGTTATATCATCCGTTTAATTCTGGCTCAAATCTTACTTTTTATTAAAATTCTTCTTTTTTCGTCTTATAACCAGAATGATCTGAAGGAAGGACACGTGTACATCCCGCTGGTCGGGGAATCGGAGGATAATGTGGACGAGCCGGTGGACGAGCCATCGCCAACAGCGCAATTCTACCATGTAATCACCTATTTGTGTATCCAATCAACGTCCTAAACTCCAGAGATTCCGGGGACCCGCCGCTTCCTTTTTCCTGCTTAGAATTTTGCTCGTTCCGTGTCCAGCATCCGTCCCTTTAATGCCCGATTTAAAGGAATTTTCCTCTGCAGTCAGATATCATTGAGTGTAGAATGTCCGTGGTGACCACAGAAGCCAATCAGAGGCAGAGGGCGGAGCCTGACACGCGTTTCAGGACGGGGATTTGACACTAAATAGTTAACGATTATGTCCAATAAAAGAAAATTCAAAAAAGCAAAAATTAGATTAAAATGATTAAAAAAGCATTGATGATATTGTTGATCTGCCGCGGATCCTGATGCCCTTCAGGTCTCCTTTTGGGGTTTAGATCCTGAGTTGCCAATTTGACTTATAGAAGAAGATAAAAAGATTTTCCGGCTCTTAATCTTTTTATTACAAATTCATGCAAAACCAGGAGGATCCATCATGAGGATAAAACCTTACATTTCTGGCGTCCTCTATCCTTATTCATAGGAATATTCCTGTGTTTTCAAATGAATCTAATATGTAAAGCTGAGTGCATGAATATCTGTATCGTAGCCCTGCCCATTTTATAGCCACACCCACTTTAGTCACGCCCACTTCATAATGCACAGGCTGCATATGATTCCACTCCTCCAGTCAGCCCTGCCCCTTCAGAATTCACCGTATATCTATGGCCTCCTTTTATAGCCACGTCCACTTTATATAGCCCCCCTCATCCCTTTATAATGTACAGTGTGCATATGGCTCCACCCCTCCAGTTAGCCCCACCCCTTCAGAATGTCATCTGCATATGGCTCCACCCCCTCTAGTTAGCCCTGCCCCTTCAGAATGTGCCATATGCATATAACCTCCCTTTATAGCCACACCCACTATATATAGCCCCCACCCCTTCATAATGCCCGGGATGCATATGGCTCCACCCCTCCAGTCAGCCCCACCCCTTCAGAATATGTCATCTGCATATGGCTCCACCCCCTCCAGTTAGCCCCACAACACCCACATAATCCTGCCCCCTGGGTGCATTATGCTCCACCCCCTCTGGTTAGTTTCACCCCTTTAATAGGCCACCATTATTATTGTAACCCGGGAAACAGCGGGTTCTACATCTGGTGCATAATAAAAATATTATTTTAACGGGTGGAAGTGCCGGAAAATCTTTTTTTCTTCATGGTCCTACATTGGCAGGAATTGGCGGCATCAACGTTCCGGTGTGTCCTGAGCGATATCGGCGTGCGGAGATTTCTGTTTGCTTTTTCTATGAACTTTTTTCTGGACATTTTATCACAAAATCAAAGACAAACAATGTTTTATGGGCACATTGGAAAACCAAAATCTGTCATTGATTGTACGTGATCCAGGTCTGTGGCCCGTAATTGTGACGAGACCTCACTGCGTCACTGTAAAATGAGACCCGGCACAATAACCTACCGACGCCAAGGAAGTGCCCTTATAATACGGACTGTCCTGGAGCCGCCACCGACCTGAGCCAAGATGGCAGAGAGTCGAGCGCTGGGCGGCCTCAGAGCAGGAGCAGTGCCGGAGATAATGGCATCATGAAAAGAAAAGATACATGAGTGTTCAAAGTGGAAAATCCCTTTAAATAGAAATCACTATATGTGCAACTGAATGAGGCACAATGACCCCCTGGTACAGACAAGGTTTAGAGTTGTAAAGCTTGTGCTCCCTGCAGTCACCACTAGGAGGCGCTTATTATAGTGTTCTGGTTTATTATTGAGTTAAACATTTAATTGGCAATGACCAGATCGCTTCCACCCAAACAGTGAGGCTTCAGGGATCTCCAGAAATGCTGATATTTGTCTGAGCGGCAGCTTGTGACAATGACGATAGTTTGGTGCTGATTCTGCCCCAACATTCAGCTGTTTTGCTCTCTATATACAATGTATCAGGAGTAGGAGGCCGTTTCTACACTATTGCATTTGAGCCTTTTTTGTGTAGTTTTCTGTGTTTTCCGCCTGTTTTTGTGCCTGTTTTACATGGGTTTGACGGCTTTCTTTAACGTTCTCTATTGTGGGAAGGGTTTGAGATTCCCAGATTCATCAATTTGCTGGAAAATACTATAAAGACTCCGGGGCTCCATAGGGTATTATCTAAGATGACAGGATATAGTTAATAAAGGCGAGGACTCGCTCAGCTTTACTGGATGTGAGAAGTCGCCACCACTATAATCCCAGATCTCCTCGGCTGCTGCAGATCCCGCAGGAGTCACAATAGGGATGAAATCCTCCAAATTTGTCAGAAAGTCAAATTATTGATAATCGTGTGATTATTGCGTCTCAGGCTCCTTCAGGTAACAATTGTACATTGTGATGTTTTAGCCTGAAAGGCAATAAATCACACGATCATCAATAATTTGTCTTTCTGACGAGTTCGGAGGATTTCGTCCCTATTGTGACTCCTGATGTTCTGATTCAACAATTGCAACTTTATAAACACAGTTGTAACCATTTTTCCGCAGATGACACCTTCCCCCTCTCCCACCTCCCAGACTCATTGGGGTATGTCGCTGGGACACCCATCCCTTTAAGATGGTACCGCCCGGCACCATATGTGCCTTATATTGATCCATCCATACATTGTATCAGATAATTTGTGTTTATTTTGTTTGTTCTTTAGGAGAAATACCAAGTGGAGCCATTCATAGATGACGGGCGAGAGGAGCTTGTTGACGAGCCATCTCTGACTATGGGGCCAGCCTTCAATATCCAGCACAATGATCCCGACCCTTCACAAGAGTCGTGGGAAATGCTCCAATTGGGGGGATTTATAGAAGAAAGAGAGATGCTGGTGGATGAAGAGGAGGAGGACACCCAACAAGACTCTTCCCGTACAGACAATGATGGGTATAGTCTGCAACCTAATGGGATTCCACCTCCCTCCGTCCAGAGCACGTCCTCCGCCCCGGCCTGGCTAGACACCGCCACCACCGCCGTACGTATTCACAGGCAATGTGCGACATGGGCATTGAGGGAACTGATTATCAGATCGTCTGGCCCAGATAATGCTCCTCTTTTCTCCCTGACTGATTTATCACTCCGGACCCCCGGCTCAGTCTCCTTCCCTCCTTTTCTTTTCTATGATCAGATTAGTTTCTTAGGTTTTTAGCCCCCAGAAAAAAAAAAAAAAAAAGACCACAAAGTTATTCATTGATTCACGAAAATTGCAAGCTTGTAAGTGTTTCAGAGATCCGCAAATCACCATCTGATTGAATGCAAAAAAATGTTATTCGCCCAACGCCGGGTGAATATTTATGAGGTACCTGTCATCCGCTAAATGTAGTTATTGATCACGCCGAGCGTCCCGCGCACATTTTATTGACTCGTCTCATTCATTAATTCCAACGTTGTAACTGTTTTTTGTACAAACTCCGGGAAGTCGGGCGTTCGGGTCCCATCAGGTAAAACAGGGAACGGCCGAGGGAACGCTCCGAGACTTGTTTGTAAATATGATTTACTAGCTGTAGTACCCGGCTACGCCCTATATACACTAGCTGTAGTACCCGGCTACGCCCTATATATATAGACTAGCTGTAGTACCCGGCTACGCCCTATATATAGACTAGCTGTAGTACCCGGCTACGCCCTATATATATATATATACACACACACACTAGCTGTAGTACCCGGCTACGCCCTATATATATATACTAGCTGTAGTACCCGGCTACGCCCTATATATATATATACACTAGCTGTAGTACCCGGCTACGCCCTATATACACTAGCTGTAGTACCCGGCTATGCCCTATATATATAGACTAGCTGTAGTACCCGGCTACGCCCTATATATATATATACTAGCTGTAGTACCCGGCTACACCCAGGTTAATAAATAACTGATGTTAGCTATAACAACATTGAATTTGAATATGTCATATTAATGACCTGTAAGAAAATAGAAGCTGAGCTGTGATTGGTTGCTATAGGCAGCCTGATAAATCTCCAGCCAACAGTAAACCCTCCCCCCGCGGCCGGGCAGTATATGTTACCTCACACATACACATAATAGACGGCTCATGTGACTGACATCTGCCTTAATTCCCTATATGGCACATGTGTTGCACATTGGCTGCTTTTAATCAGATGTTTATTTTTGGAAATTAAAGATAGCACACGTATGAGGCGAGTTGTGCACATCTGTGTCTGTCTGTGTGGTGTGTGTGTCCCTGTGGGGTGAGTGCATTTGTCCCTATAGGGTGGGTATGTGTGTGTCCCTGAGGGAGGGGTCTGTGTTGTGTGTGTCTCTTTGTGGTGTGTGTCCCTGTGGGGTGAATGCATGTGTCGCTATAGGGTGTGTGTGTGTGCCCATGGGGTGTGTGAGTGTGTGTCTCTGTGTGGTGTGTGTCTCTTTGTGGTGTGTGTTTGTGTTCGGGTGCGTGGTGAGTATCCAATGTTGGGCCTCCACCTTAGCTGTTACTCTTTGTGTGCGTGTGGTGTGTATACATGTCCCCGTGTGTGGTGAATATCTCATGTTGGGGCCCCACCTTAGTGACTATATGCTGGTATGTGCTGTTAGTCTTTGGCGCTATCATTAAGCCCCTCTCATTCACAGCTGTCAACTGGTAACTGTTACTTTTTCCCCATTATGTAGATAGGGGCAAAATTGTTTGGTGAACTGGAACGCGCAGGGTTAAAATTTTGCCTCACAACATAGCCTATGACGCTCCCGGGGTCCAGACGTGACTGTGCAACATTTTGTGGCTGTAGTTGCGACGGTGCCAATCCCAGATATACACACATACATTCAGCTTTATAGATTAGATTTATATTATTCACTAGATAATATATCTCCAGTATCTGTGAACAGATCTGTCCTGCTCGGGAGCGATCTTGTTTGGGAATATTCCCCTCTACAGTCACTCGGACCCCCTGGACGTTCTCACTCCCATTCTTTTGTACCCCCAGGCACGTGAAATATGGAATTAATGTACAGGAGCAGCTCAATGAATTAGAATATCATCAAAAAGTGACTTTATCTCAGTAATTCATTACATAAAGTGACCACATCTATAGAGTCATTACACACAGAGGGATCTATTTCATGGGTTTATTTCTGTTAATGTTGATGATTATGGCTTACAGCCAATGAAAACCCAAAGGTCATTATCTCAGAAAATTAAACTAGGGAGGATGAAGGGTTAAACACCGTGCTTCCAGACTGATGTCTTTCCAACCTCTGTGTGAAGACTCAATTGAAGTAGAACTCACCACCTCTCGTGGCCGCCTGTTCCACTCGTTGATCACCCTCACTGTCAAAAAGTTTTTCTAATATCTAATCTGAGTCTCCTCATTCAGTTTCATCCCGTTGCGTCTAGTCTTTCCTTGTGCAAATGAGAATAACACTGATCCCTCTACAGTGTGACAGCCCCAGAATAAAGTTTATTCCTCTACAGTGCGACAGCCCTAGAATAAAGCTGATCCCTCTACAGTGTGACAGCCCTAGAATAAAGCTGATCCCTCTACAGTGTGATAGCCCTAGAATAGCTGATCCCTCTATGGTGTGACAGCCCTAGAATAAAGCTGAATCCTCTACAGTATGACAGCCCTAGAATAAAGCTGATCCCTCTACAGTGTGACAGCCCTAGAATAAAGCTGATCCCTCTACAGTGTGACAGCCCTAGAATAAAGCTGATCCCTCTACAGTGTGACAGCCCTAGAATAAAGCTGATCCCTCTACAGTGTGATAGCCCTAGAATAAAGCTGATCCCTCTACAGTGTGACAGCTCTAGAATAAAGCTGATCCCTCTACAGTGTGATAGCTCTAGAATAAAGCTGATCCCTCTACAGTGTGACAGCTCTAGAATAAAGCTGATCCCTCTACAGTGTGATAGCCCTAGAATAAACCCTCACCCGCCCCTCGTAGACTGAGCCCTCGTGGACAGGATTCTCTGCCCTCTTGTACCTGTATGACCTGATTGTCCACATTTACTGTACTTGTTCTTGTCTCCCTTATCCTCATGTAAAGCGCCATGGAACCTAATGGCGCTATGTAAATAAATAATAATCCCTCTAAAGTGTGACAGCCCTTGAAATATTTTTAGACAGCTATTAAGTCTCCTCTCAGTCTTCTATTCAGAATGGTCTAGCGTTACTTATATGGGAGCTATAAGGGTTTAACACTGTTATTTTTGTTGTTTTGCTTTTTCCAGTACAGAGATCGGAGTGACTCCGGATCACGACTGTGGCCCCTCGAAGCCCCGGAAACTTATGACTCCGATATCCACAGCCCGGAGGAAATAATCATCAATTTAGATCCAGAGCAAAGTAAAGTATCTGACTCAGACGTAACTGTACTTATACATCCATTGACCAAGGAAGCTGAGCTTTGCGGAGCTGTTTGCAGGTCCATCACACTTTACCTTTCCATGTGCTGTGCTGGTACTGCAGCTCTGCCCATTGACGTATACAGGGCTGTATATATTGCTGCATCTCATCTTATCACACCATATTATAACATGGAGTCATTAAAAAATGTACTAGGTGCCTCCTCTGTGGCCCTCAGCGATACAGCATATGTTATCGTACCTGTTTTTGCTACTCTATAGACAGAACACAGGCTGCTATGCTATGAATACATTATATACAGGATGTGTACATTATATACAGGGAATATACCTTGCATATATGATTTAAACCACCACAGTACCATGTCTTATCCAGTACCCTCTTCTATTGTTCTATATACAGGATGTGTACATTATATACAGAGAATATACCATGTATAGTGATATACACCATCACAGTACCATGTCTTATCCAGTACCCTTTTATTGCTCTATATACAGGATGTGTACATTATATACAGAGAATATACCATGTATAGTGGTATAAACCATCACCGTACCATGTCTTATCCAGTACCCTTTTATTGCTCTATATACAGGATGTGTACATTATATACAGAGAATATACCTTGTATAGTGATATGAACCATCACAGTACCATGTCTTATCCAGTACCTTTATCTATTGCTCTATATACAGGATGTGTACATTATATACAGAGAATATACCTTGTATAGTGATATAAACCATCACCGTACCATGTCTTATCCAGTACCCTCTTCTGCCGCAGGGGAAACCTCTTTTCTTAAAGAGCCCACCATCATATTTGATCCAGATGCAATCACTTTGGAGAGGATCCACAGGACAGAGAGAGACTCCAGGGCTCTGCATGCATTTTCCATGTATGTGATCGTATGTAACTTTGTAATATTTATTATTCAGATGCTGAAAAACTGCAGGGCGAAAATCATATTTTGAATCTCATGTAACCTGTACGGGGGTCGGAGCTCTGTTCTAAATCTCGGTTCCGCTCTAGAGATAATTAATAAACATCTGGACTCAGTCGGCCGCCACTAGGGGGAGCTCACTGCATGAGAAGTTATAATGCATCTTGGGATCCTGTGAGCTCCCCCTAGTGGTGACCTATTTTTTATACATAATTCGGGGTTGTCTCCTCCGTCTACAGGCAGAGCATGCACAAAACAAAAAGCTATTTTTCTAACAATACATTACAATTTCTTGCCATTGCTGCGGATATTCCGTTGTCACTGTTTTGAGTTTTCTAAAGGGAAAGTTCTAGAATAGACAAAATAGGTGATAAATGATAGATCAAGAGTTATCCGACTGCGGCGACTTCTCTAAATGTTGAATGGAGGTTCTGTACTCTCCACTGTTAATGACTGTGGTAGGTGGATGTTCTGCAAACCGCAATATACAAAATGGGCGCACACCTCCTAGTACTGGGTGCTAGCATGAAAAATATATATACTTACTAGCTAGCACCCAGTACTAGGAGGTGTGCGCCCATTTTGTATATTGTATTATATAGTTGTTTGGTTGCAGCCACCCTCCCCCCACCCAGTAACTGGTTTGAGAACCTACACATAGTCCAGACATTTTCCTTATAAGCAGGTTTTAATTGCACCCAGGGCATTATCCCATTCACACACCTAGACTGCAGACATGAGGTTCATAGATAGGACCCAGTAGAAGTGAAAAAACCTTGAAAGTCGGTTACTGGGCTTACAAATGTCATGGCCATTGCATTTCAACTAATATTTTCACATTTATCCTTAGTTAGCTTTCAGTAGCTTTCCAATATATTCTTGATTCCTGTTCACACATTGAAATAACACTTGTTAGCCTTGTGCTTTTTCCCTGAAGACATGAAGTGCTGGTGTGCAGCAGAATCCTCTTCTAGTAAGTTCTGCAAACCGCGGCCGTCCACAGGACAGGAGCATGGGATGAAACTCTATAGCAACAGAGTAGAGCGTCCATGTTACACATGGAAGCAACCCCTGGACCCGGGACCTATTGAAATAAGGCTTTTCACCAATCCCTATTTATCCAAGGATCCCCTGTACCTTTCTACATACAGATTCAGAAGACGCACATGGGGTCAAACACACCCCACTTCTAAAGGAGACAATCTATCAGAGGCAACTGTCGTGATCAAGGTCCAAATTGGACCGAAACGCATTGACATATGTTGCTTCTAAATAAAAATTACTTTTTTGTATCAAAAACTAAGTGTGCGCAATTGTATACCTGCCCCACCCACACCAGGCTCTGTATGTACAATGTCTATAGATAGAGAGCTGCCCCTGCCCACACCAGGATCGGTATATGCAATGTTTATAGACAGGGAGCTGCCCGCACCTGTTATGAACCAATGACTCAGGAGAAGCATTCAGATTCCACAGAAGTCGTTGGTAACTGTACTGACCGCAAACCCCTGACTACACACCGCAACTAGAAGTAGCCGTGGAATGTAACTAACCAGACCTAGACACCTCTGCACAGCCGGAGAACTAACTGCTCCTAATGATCGATGTAGGAAAAGCTATCCTGCCTCAGAGCAGAACCTCAAAAGAATAGCAAGTCCCCACAGATATTAACTGGGAAACAAGAGAAAGTAAAACAAACACAGGCAGAGTAAAAGGTTTAGCAAAAGAGGCCAAACTAGCTATATAGGAAAGACAGCCTAGAATACTATTGTGGTCAGTATAAAACACTATCAAAAAAACACCAACAGCAGATAGTACAAAAATTACCCTGAGTCACTAAGGCTCGGCGCCCTCTATATCTGCAGACTTCTATAAATCAAATGCCAGCAGAACTGGAAAGAAGAGATAATAGTGAATGGTAAAATTCCTAGGAAGAAAACTTCCTATCTGAGAGCAGATAAACAAATATACAGACTAAATTGTAAACCCACAACTCAGAATAAGACAAAACACAAGCAGAACCTTAAGCACACAAAAGTGTGCCACAAAATATCAAAAAACCATCCACTTAGCTTGCAAAAAATTCCACAGAGCAGAAGAAACCAGAGAGATGTGAACTCCTCCAGGAACAAAAGACAACTGGCAAGGATTGATCCACTTCAAACCATTATAAGCTCCAAGAACCAGATTGCCAATCATCACCATCACCTGTGAAGCCCACACAGTCAGCTGCATCACCAGCAACAACCATCGGAGGGAGCTCCAATGAATTCACAACACCCACCCACACCAGGCTCTGTATATACAATGTCTATAGACAGAGCTGCCCCCACGCACACCAGGCTCTGTATATACAATGTCTATAGACAGAGAGCTGCCCCCACCCACACCAGGCTCTGTATATACAATGTCTATAGACAGAAAGATTCCCCCACCCACACTAGGCTCTCTATAGAGATTGTGCACTGAGTGTGAAGTGTTAATCACAGCAGGGGGTGTGTCAGACTGCCATGCACGTGACTTTTTAGTCCTGTAATGGTAATCAACAGGTCATAAAGCCTCTAGTTTACATAAACAATAGCACACAGTCTGATAAGAAGGCACAGTTAATTTTTGTTTTTTTACCCTTACAGCATGCTGTCCTCAGCTTACACAGCAAAAACCTGCTGACAGATTCCCTTTAAAGCTATTACTTTAGGACAATTTCTGTTACTATCTCATTAGTGTCAATATTAAAATAATAGTAAATCTGGAATCTTTTTTTAGCACTATTTTTTGTCATTTTACTGCTTTCTTTTCCCATGAAATCTTTTTGGCTGGTTCTCAATCTTAGACTTGGGGTTCAGCCTGGGGCGTCCTGCAGATGCGAGGGGCCGGGGTCTTCTTGGAGCGCTGACATTACTCACTCGGAGATTGCAGGACTTGATCTATTTGGCTTTTGTAAGGGGGAGCTCATAAACCGTTATTGTGTTTTCCTTCGCATCATTTCAGGATCCGTATAATTTTATGAGGATATAATGAGCTCGGCTACTTCTGACTCCATAATGGAATGATAAATTGGGTTTCTGAAGGATATTGTGAAGTCCCATTAACGGCTTTTGCCAATCAACTTTTAGTGTCTCATCTCCTCTGGGGAGGATTTTATGCTTTTTTTTTTTGTTATATGTTTTAATCAGGAGAGAAACTCAAATTCTAGAATCCGCTTGCTGAACCCGCCAGTAGCGGAGGTTTGACGGATTGTCGGGTCTTAATAAGCTGCTGATACTGTAACAAACGCAATGTGTAAAATGCGTAGAACGGAGAAGTGATTGTTTAAATACTTTGTTGTATAACAAGTTCAACAACTTTTTTCCATTTTTCAATACTTCACCATTTTTAGGATCTCTGATTGTTGTCATTGAACGGGAACATAAAGTTCAGCCACTGAAAACCTGCGCAGACTTAGTGTAACCGCAGTTTATTAATGAAATCTGGTTGAAAACCATTCATAAATCTTCCACAATGTGTCCCCACTAGACTGTGTGTGAAGCAGATACATGTCCATTATCCGTCAGATCCGTCTTCACACTGAATACAGGGCATATAACCATATAAAGAAAAAGGGGGTGTGGTCTACATTACTGACAGCAGCTGGTAAGGAAACAATGTATCAGTTTAGCTCAACATAGAGCACAGTTGCTGAGCAATGTCAGAGAGTCAGGATCACTGCAAATACTCTTTCCTTGGCACAAGCTTCTGGTCTGTCATCTGGCTCCACACAGCTCAGTCAGGATCTCTGTTAACCCCTTTTCTACTGTCACATTGCACTCTTCCCTATCAGCTGCTAGCCACATAGCCATAAAATGCAGTTTCTAAACGAACACAGAAAAATGTGAGAAAATGGGTCACATGGCTTTAAAAAGCATTATCTTAGCTGCTATGTGACCCATCATTAACATCCAGTGCAGGATTGGGGTTTGTTTTTTTGTCAGTGAAATAACATTTTCATTTTAAAGCGGCCGATCACTTGTTATTAATTAGTATTTTTTCCTATCTGGTGTAAATGCTGTGGTTCTCTAGTTTTCTTGTATTCCTTTCTGATCCTGAGATATGGCCCCCACTTTCCTGGATGAAAATCTATTCTTGTTAGCCAAGTGGGCGTGGACATGTAAGAAGACACCTAGAGACTATTTGAATTCCACACACACTTGGTTTAAAAATATTAAAAGGAACCTGACCCCTAAAAATCACCCCCTATCCTTTCAATACATGTCCCTGCACCTTAATTATCCTATTCTACCTATCCCTTTTTGTCAAAATTATGTATTTATAAACTTTCAAAAAGTGCATTTATTACCTCCTCATCTGCGGCTTCTGGACTCTAAGAAGTCACACAGGGCGTTCCCTGTGGCTTGTTTCCGCCGCCTTTAGTGCAATTATTCACGCCCCGATGGGCGTGATAATCCTTTTGTATCTTCCTCGCCCTCCTCCATGGGCGGATAAGCCGTTGTGACGCTAATCACATCATATCCGGCTATCATGACGTCGGTACACCCATTGGGTTTATCGAGGACCTCGCGATGCGCATGCGCAAGGTTACTTTACAGCAGCGTATCTGTAAATTCCTCCACACACAATATGATGACCCTACTGTACCCCCTCAACTACCCCGGTAATGTATTGTGACCCCCACACAGCCCTCTATGCAGTTTAATGGGCCTACAAACAGTGTAATGGTCTCTACCAGTGACGTAACTTGAAGCTCATGGACCCCGATGCCAAAGCTCTAATGGGGCCCCCAATTATTGCAAATCTTTAATGGCATGTCTTTTTCTATTTGCCAAAGACACTTTTGGGGCTCCAGGGCCCTGCTGCGACTGCAACCCCTGCACCTATATTTATGCACCTGGCCTCTGCTATCACTCCGAATAGTACAATGGCCCCACACACCCTCCAGAAAGTATGATGGACCCCACACAATCCTTCACACTGTATAATTGCTTGCATACAGGATAATGACCCTCAAATAGACCTCCATAAAAAGTATAATGGCTCCCTCAAAGCTCTCCACATATTATAATGGCCTCCACAAAACCCTCCATATAGTATAATGCAGCCCCCTTGTCCTCTATATATTATAATGCACCCCAAAATTCCTCGATGTATTATAATGCGTTCTCCATAGTGCTCCATATAGCGCAATGCACCATCCATAGTCCTCTATATAATATAATTCAGCTTCCATAGTCCTACATATAGTATAATGCAGCATCCATAGTCTTCCATATAATATAATGCAGCCTCCATATAATATGATGCAGCCTCCATAGTCCTCCATATAATATTATGCAGCCTCCATATAATATACTGTTATACTGGTGCCTGTGCTGGCACCAGGTGCTCCTGACTGCAGGGCCCCATAGCGGCTGCATGGTCTGCCGCCATTGGTGGTATGTTACTGGGCTGTATCAGGATTTGCAACATGGCGCCATGCAGGTTTAATGGGACTAGGCAGATGTTTTCAGAAATGACTGATGTGCGGGTGATGCCACTGAGGGGCCACATGTAAAGATTCATATAAAAGCTGTTTAAAACACAAAAACATATTGAAAAAAGAAAGCAGTGTCGGCCTATAGGTGGTGCTCTGTGCTTCATTGAAGTGGAGAATGTTTTGTATTTTGCACACGTCCAGATGTCTCTATTACAATGGCTATTTCATGTCTGATACATTCTATTGTAATGTAAATAGTGATACTTTCTATAGTACTGTAAATAGTGATACCTTCTCTAGTATTGTAAATAGTGATACTTTCTATAGTATTGTAAAAAGTGATACATTCTATAAAATTGTAAATAGTGATACATTCTATCGTATTGTAAATAGTGATACATTCTGTTGTATTGTAAATAGTGATACATTCTCCAGTATTGTAAATAGTGATACATTCTACATTCTGTTGTATTGTAAATAGTGACACATTCTATTGTATTGTAAATAGTGATACATTCTATAAAATTGTAAATAGTGATACATTGTCTAGTATTGTAAATAGTGATACGTTCTATTGTGTTGTAAATAGTGATACATTCTATAGTATTGTAAATAGTGATACATTCTATAGTATTGTAAATAGTGATACATTCTATTGTATTGTAAATAGTGACACATTCTATCGTAATGTAAATAGTGACACATTCTATTGTATTGTAAATAGTGATACATTCTACATTCTATTGTATTGTAAATAGTGACACATTCTATTGTGTTGTAAATAGTGACACATTCTATCGTATTGTAAATAGTGATACATTCTATCGTAATGTAAATAGTGACACATTCTATTGTATTGTAAATAGTGACACATTCTATTGTGTTGTAAATAGTGACACATTCTATTGTGTTGTAAATAGTGATACATTCTATAGTATTGTAAATAGTGACACATTCTATTGTGTTGTAAATAGTGACACATTCTATTGTGTTGTAAATAATGATACATTCTGTAGTATTGTAAATAATGATACATTCTATAGTATTGTAAATAGTGATACATTCTATTGTGTTGTAAATAGTGATACATTCTATAGTATTGTAAATAGTGATACATTCTATAGAATTGTAAATAGTGATACATTCTATTGTGTTGTAAATAATGATACATTCTATTGTGTTGTAAATAGTGACACATTCTATTGTGTTGTAAATAATGATACATTCTATAGTATTGTAAATAATGATACATTCTATTGTGTTGTAAATAGTGATACATTCCATAGTATTGTAAATGGTGATATATTCTATTGTGTTGCAAATAATTATACATTCTATAGTATTGTAAATAATGACACATTCTATTGTGTTGTAAATAGTGATACATTCTATAGTATTGTAAATAGTGATACATTCTATAGTATTGTAAATAGTGATACATTCTATTGTAATTACTTACTGTATATTTTCTGTACGCTAACCCTACATTGTAAAGCGCTGCGGAATATGTTGGCGCTATATAAATAAAGCTTTATTATTATTATTATTATATTGTGTTGTAAATAGTGATACATTCTCTAGTATTGTAAATAATGATACATTCTATTGTGTTGTAAATAGTGATACATTCTGTTGTATTGTAAATAGTGATACATTCTATTGTGTTGTAAATAGTGATACATTCTATAGTATTGTAAATAGTGATACATTCTATAGTATTGTAAATAGTGATACATTCTATTGTGTTGTAAATAGTGATACATTCTCTAGTATTGTAAATAATGATACATTCTATTGTGTTGTAAATAGTGATACATTCTGTTGTATTGTAAATAGTGATACATTCTATTGTGTTGTAAATAGTGATACATTCTGAAACATCAGGTATTGAAAAATGTTATATGTAAAATTACCAAGTTTATACTTTTTTTTAAATTTGAGTGTAGAAGCTTTTCTTCCAATGTAACCAGCACTGCAGGAAACACAGTGGAAATAACAAGTCAGTTTCTGCATTGAATACAATATTAGAGTCTCTGGGCGGTTAATGCGAAGACAATTGTGACATTTTCTGGATTCCGTGAGATTCTAAAAAATCAACTTGCTCTATTGGTTTATAGATTGTTTATGACTAGAGATGTCTGAATTTATGTGAAGTGTAATATGTGAGGATGAACGATCGGCAGCCGGAGCTTCTTATTTAGTCTCATGGTAAATTTCAGACGACTGTAGGCTTCCAATAGGCAGCACAGCTCGGCCGCAGCCGCCGATTATAGCCGTCTCCTCAGGTAAAGGTTACACATAGGATGACGGCTAGAAATATCTCATTTTGGCTGTTATTTTATGTACTTTTTAGTGAACTGCCGGAGCGGGAAGAAGGGGAAGGAGAGGAGACCCCGACATTCAGCCACTGGGGGGCGCCCCGCGTGTAAGTGTACTATTATATTCACCTGAGTGTTTTTACTGTCTTCTGGACCTGATCATCTTGTGTGTTCTGATCTTTAGAGTCGAGATCTGGAGAGAACCTCATGTGTCTCTGGGCATCAGCATCGTCGGAGGACAAACGATCATAAAGCGCCTGAAAAATGGAGAAGAGCTGAAAGGAATCTTTATCAAGCAGGTTCTGGAGGAGAGTCCAGCCGGGAAAACCAAGGCGCTAAAGACTGGAGATAAAATCCTTGAAGTGAGTGCAACTAAATAGAACCAAACAGCTAACAATAAATAGTAATAAAATAATCATCACAATAAAAAAGTTACAGTAAACCTTTTATGATGATTGTACTTCTGATACTGGTGGTAGGACTATATAATACCTGTCTGCAGTAATACAATGCACCAGTGCTGAGAAAGTCGGTATTGAAGTTACATGCAAATTGGCCTGGAAGTGTTTTGGGGCGTGTTGATGAAGTTTGAGGACATTGTCGCCCCTAATTCACTGACTTATGTCACTGGACAATAGATGAGGCAAGAATATGGGACTTTAAAGGGGAACTCCGAAGAGAGAAAACATTTTATTACAGTCCCTACCCTCCTACATGATGAAGCAGAGCCGTACACTACAGTTCTAGGATCTATAGATCATTTCTAAATCAATGAAATCATATCTGCTCCTCAGCTCTGACCCCTCCCTTGTGGGGTGCAGAATTTCAGCCTGGCAGCCTTATGATGTTACTGAGATCTTGAGGTGTCGGGGGCATGGCAGGAGGTGTGTCAGGGCATGGACCCTGGGAGCTGCAGGATTATCCTACATTCTGGCCCCCACACACTTCCCTTAATATAACATCCTATGTAATTTAAAAACAGGGTTGTTCTCACTTCAAATAGCAATCCTGGCACCAAGCATATATAAATACATGGTGTGATCCTCTGCTGTACAATGATATGATGGTGTATAATGTGTACTGCCGTGTATCAGGCTAGGAGCAGAGGCAAAGTTCTGCACTGATCATCTCTGCTGTGGTCTCCCCTTCCCCATAGCTACTTGGTAAATTGCCACTAAGGATCTACATGGTCTCTTCACTGTTACAGCAAGGCATCCAGAGTCTGCAGCATCTGTTACACACAAGTTATAGTGCACACCTGTATTGTCAAGTAATATCTATATATAATACATGTACAGTATTATAGTTTATTCTGTTTATCAATCCATGTGACGGCACTTTCTGTTTGTGTTATGGTCTTGTGTCCGGCAGTTTTAGGCTGTGACACCTCAGGTCCATGTGTAAAGAGTTGTAACATAAAATGCAAATGTGTATTCACAAGCTTCAGTTTGTGGCAATTTATCCATGCAGTTCTGCAAGAACACCCCTGTCACATTACATAGGATGGCATATCCGGGGTTGGATTGTAGTGTGATCACGTAATGGTGGCAATGCCCCCTGTCTCACCCCCAAAACACCTCCTGCCACACACCCTACCAATACAGAAGTGTGAAGGGACTGGAATGTAGGATGATCCTGCAGTTCCTAGGGTCCAAGCCCTACCACCCCCCCCCCCTGCTGTGCCCCCTCCCTATACAGAAGTGTGTGGGGATTGTATATGTAGGATGATCCTGCAGCTGCTAGAGTCCACGCCCCTGCCATGCCCTGCCACATCCCCGCCATGCCCCCACACCTCCTGCCACGCCTTCTCCACACCTCCTGCCACGCCCTCACCACACCTCCTGCCACGCCCTCGCCACACCTCCTGCTAAGCCCTCACCACACCTCCTGTCACACCCTCGCCACACCCTCACCACACCTGCCACGCCCTCACCACACCTCCTGCCACGCCCTCACCACACCTCCTGCCACGCCCTTACCACACCTCCTGCCACACCCTCACCACACCTCCTGCCACGCACCCACCACACCTCCTGCCATGCCCCACCACACCTCCTGCCACACCTCCTGCTACGCCCCCACCACACCTCCTGCCTCCCCACTGCCACATGTCCTCTTCTCACCAACTGCATGAGACTGTCAGGCGGAAAATTCTCAGTCCCCTGAGGAGGGGTGAGAGCTGAGGAGCAGATATGATTTCATTGATTTATAAGAGATCTATAAATCCTATATCTGCAGTGTACGGCTCTGCTGCATTATGGAGTAGGGCAGGAACTGTAGTAAATAGTTTTCTCTCTTGAGTTCTCCTTTAAGGGAATCTGTCAAGATGATTTTACTACTGAAACTATTTGGCTGCACAAGTCCCAGTACAAGGCTAAAATTGAGACTACAGATGAGCAAGCGTGTTCAGGTTCATAGTTCAAGGCTTTAGGTTTGCAGAGCACCGGAGCGAGCATCGCTTTGCTCGGGTGCGCTCGGTGCTCGGGTGCGCTTGGTGCTCGGGTGCGCTCGGTGCTCGGGTGCGCTCGGTGCTCGGGTGCGCTCGGTGCTCGGCCCAGTATGAGCCACGTGAAGTGTTTGATCAGCTGCACTGGGGGTAAAAGCAGTTATTGGCTGTAGTGTGTTTCTGAAATGTGAAAATAAATATCCTCATCCTCCTGCCCCGGCGGCGCTTTGTCTATGGCCGTCTGCATGTGGGCCGAGAGCTGAGCTGCGAATCAGTGACTTCTAATGAGGTTTGAGTCCTATAAGCTCAGTAGCCACCCCGGGAGACCCACCGGTCACTCATCTCTCCTGCAGACCGGACTGGTAGAAATCCAATCCATGCAAAATATCCTACAAATTCATTAGGGTTTTGTCATTGTATTCAAGTTGCAGCATCGCACCCGGATGCACGTCCTGGCTAATTTACACGTGACATCTAAACCTTATTACTCAGCACTGTGACATTGAGTTATTACAAGAGAGTTATCAGTTTTATTGTTGTATTACGACCTATAGATATATGTATAAATTATGTATCGCGGTACACGGGGTCATGGGCTGATATAAACAATGATCAAAAGAAAAAATATTAAAGGTGTTGATGCATCTTCTATCATTAGGAGCACAGAGCTCCCCTGTCTCCGTGCTGGAACAGGGCAGCGTGTTCCTGAAGATCGGAGCAGCAGCATGATAGCTCCACTGTTCAAACTATGCACGCTGGGTGTCGTTAGCAAGGGCAATTATGCCTTTATAGGGTGGCGGACGGAGGGCCGCGAGGGTGGCGGACGGAGGGCCGCGAGGGTGGAGGACGGAGGGCCGCGAGGGTGTCGGACGGAGGGCCGCGAGGGTGGCGGACGGAGGGCCGCGAGGGTGGCGGATGAGAGCAGGGTCACAGAGGGTGGTCAGATCCAGCAGCTTCAGTGTTACCTAGATCTATTAATCTGACCAGGATAACTATCATTTCCAGGTATCCGGCGTGGACCTGAGAAGTGCCACACATGAAGAAGCCGTAGAAGCCATTAAAAACGCAGGAAACCCCGTCGTCTTTGTCATTCAAAGTTTATCAGCAGCTCCACGGGTGAGTAGACATTAGCGGCCATTCACTTTAGTGGGATCTGTTAAGAGGTTGTGCAGGGTCAAAAGAAAACCATGGCTGCCCTTTATTAAGAAAAAAATAAATAATAATAATGCTATAATTGCTCACAGGTAATGCTATGAACACCTCAATGGTTGAATGCTCGGTACCCGAAACAAGCAATTTAGACACTTAGTCAATGGGAGTCTTCCAGACAAATGCTCAAGTTTCCCATTGACTTCCATTATATTCAGTGCACAGGTGGAGCCTGTCCCGAGCGTCTGAGTGCTAGTATGGAGCATTGTAGCATTGTAGTGCTCACTCATCAGCACTCACAGGTTAAGGGCATTATTGCAGCCTGGATCTTTATTCCAGCGGCTCTGCAATACTAGATGTCGCCTGGCACCATGTGTGGCGCTATTCATGAAAGAAAGGAATTCTGATTTTTTTTTTAAATCCTGAACAACCCTATAAATGCCGCACACCTGAATCTTCCCTAAGAAATCATCAATGGGCCTCCAGCGGTCACTGAAACCAAGGGCTGGAGCCATTTCTTTGTATTCAGCCCCACAAACAGATCTATGTGATGTAAAAGCTGCAGACAAAACTTGTGCACCCTGATGTTAATTAAGAAAACTTAGATAAAAATGTAAATTTGCTTAATTTATTAATTATTTTGGATGCATTTGAGCAATGAAAACAGGTTTACAAGTGTAATTTAGCATCTTGTACCAGTTTCAGAATGAAACTGCAATTTGTGTGCACAGAGCCCTAAAATACGTGCAATGCTTGGCCTTCTTGTATGTATGGATACATCATCATGTAACTTCTGTATTATGCTCCAGAGCTGCACTCACTGTTCTGCTGTAAGGTATCAAAAAGTGCGAAGAAACACTAAATGTGTCACCTTGTTTGATTTAAATTTTTGGCGCTTGTATATTTCAGTTGATGTCCATTGTCAAACCTACAAACAAGGGAGGCGCAGAGTCCACCCCACAGGTAAATAATGACCCTTTACACACAAGATTGTACTAACAGAGCGCTCCCCTTAATTTTATTCCTTTTAATATTTTTGTATAACAAATTTAACTGGTGCAGTCACTGTGTACATACATCACATTACTGATCCTGAGTTACCTCCTGTATTATCCTCCAGAGCTGCACTCACTATTCTGCTGGTGCAGTCACTGTGTACATACATTACATTACTGATCCTGAGTTACCTCCTGTATTATACCCCAGAGCTGCACTCACTATTCTGCTGGTGCAGTCACTGTGTACATACATTACTGATCCTGAGTTACCTCCTGTATTATCCTCCAGAGCTGCACTCACTATTCTGCTGGTGCAGACACTGTGTACATACATTACATTACTGATCCTGAGTTACCTCCTGTATTATCCTCCAGAGCTGTACTCACTATTCTGCTGGTGCAGTCACTGTGTACATACATTACATTACTGATCCTGAGTTACCTCCTGTATTATCCTCCAGAGCTGCACTCACTATTCTGCTGGTGCAGTCACTGTGTACATACATTACATTACTGATCCTGAGTTACCTCCTGTATTATCCTCCAGAGCTGCACTCACTATTCTGCTGGTGCAGACACTGTGTACATACATTACATTACTGATCCTGAGTTACCTCCTGTATTATCCTCCAGAGCTGCACTCACTATTCTGCTGGTGCAGTCACTGTGTACATACATTACATTACTGATCCTGAGTTACCTCCTGTATTATACTCCAGAGCTGCACTCACTATTCTGCTGGTGCAGTCACTGTGTACATACATTACATTACTGATCCTGAGTTACCTCCTGTATTATACTCCAGAGCTGCACTCACTATTCTGCTGGTGCAGTCACTGTGTACATACATTACATTACTGATCCTGAGTTACCTCCTGTATTATACTCCAGAGCTGCACTCACTATTCTGCTGGGGCAGTCACTGTGTACATACATTACATTACTGATCCTGAGTTACCTCCTGTATTATACTCCAGAGCTGCACCCACTATTCTGCTGGTGCAGTCACTGTGTACATACATTACATTACTGATCCTGAGTTACCTCCTGTATTATACTCCAGAGCTGCACTCACTATTCTGCTGGTGCAGTCACTGTGTACATACATTACATTACTGATCCTGAGTTACCTCCTGTATTATCCTCCAGAGCTGTACTCACTATTCTGCTGGTGCAGTCACTGTGTACATACATTACATTACTGATCCTGAGTTACCTCCTGTATTATCCTCCAGAGCTGCACTCACTATTCTGCTGGTGCAGACACTGTGTACATACATTACATTACTGATCCTGAGTTACCTCCTGTATTATCCTCCAGAGCTGCACTCACTATTCTGCTGGTGCAGTCACTGTGTACATACATTACATTACTGATCCTGAGTTACCTCCTGTATTATACTCCAGAGCTGCACCCACTATTCTGCTGGTGCAGTCACTGTGTACATACATTACATTACTGATCCTGAGTTACCTCCTGTATTATACTCCAGAGCTGCACTCACTATTCTGCTGGTGCAGTCACTGTGTACATACATTACATTACTGATCCTGAGTTACCTCCTGTATTATACTCCAGAGCTGCACTCACTATTCTGCTGGTGCAGTCACTGTGTACATACATTACATTACTGATCCTGAGTTACCTACTGTATTATACTCCAGAGCTGCACTCACTATTCTGCTGGTGCAGTCACTGTGTACATACATTACATTACTGATCCTGAGTTACCTCCTGTATTATACTCCAGAGCTGCACTCACTATTCTGCTGGTGCAGTCACTGTGTACATACATTACATTACTGATCCTGAGTTACCTCCTGTATTATACTCCAGATCTGCACTCACTATTCTGCTGGTGCAGTCACTGTGTACATACATTACATTACTGATCCTGAGTTACCTCCTGTATTATACTCCAGAGCTGCACTCACTATTCTGCTGGTGCAGTCACTGTGTACATACATTACATTACTGATCCTGAGTTACCTCCTGTATTATACTCCAGAGCTGCACTCACTATTCTGCTGGTGCAGTCACTGTGTACATACATTACATTACTGATCCTGAGTTACCTACTGTATTATACTCCAGAGCTGCACTCACTATTCTGCTGGTGCAGTCACTGTGTACATACATTACATTACTGATCCTGAGTTACCTCCTGTATTATACTCCAGAGCTGCACTCACTATTCTGCTGCTGCAGTCACTGTGTACATACATTACATTACTGATCCTGAGTTACCTCCTGTATTATACTCCAGAGCTGCACTCACTATTCTGCTGGTGCAGTCACTGTGTACATACATTACATTACTGATCCTGAGTTACCTCCTGTATTATACTCCAGAGCTGCACTCACTATTCTGGTGGTGCAGTCACTGTGTACATACGTTACATTACTGATCCTGAGTTACCTCCTGTATTATACTCCAGAGCTGCACTCACTATTCTGCTGGTGCAGTCACTGTGTACATACGTTACATTACTGATCCTGAGTTACCTCCTGTATTATACTCCAGAGCTGCACTCACTATTCTGCTGGTGCAGTCACTGTGTACATACATTACATTACTGATCCTGAGTTACCTCCTGTATTATACTCCAGAGCTGCACTCACTATTCTGCTGGTGCAGTCACTGTGTACATACATTACATTACTGATCCTGAGTTACCTCCTGTATTATACTCCAGAGCTGCACTCACTATTCTGCTGGTGCAGTCACTGTGTACATACATTACATTACTGATCTGAGTTACTCTGTATTATACTCCAGAGCTGCACTCATATTCTGCTGTGCAGTCACTGTGTAATACATTACATTACTGATCCTGGTTACCTCTGTATTATACTCCAGAGCTGCACTCACTATTCTGCTGGTGCAGTCACTGTGTACATACATTACATTATGATCTGAGTTACTCTGTATTATACTCAGGCTGCATCATATTCTGCTGGTGCGTCATGTGTAATACATACATTACTGATCTGAGTTACCTCTGTATTATACTCAGAGCTGCACCACTATTCTGCTGGTGCGTCACTGTGTACATATTACATACTGATCCTGAGTTACCTCCCGTATTATACTCCAGAGCTGCACTCACTATTCTGCTGGTGCAGTCACTGTGTACATACATTACATTACTGATCTGAGTTACCTCCTGTATTATACTCCAGACTGCACTCACTATTCTGCTGGTGCATCCTTGGTACTACTTACATTACTGTCCTGAGTTACCTCCTGTATTATACTCCAGAGCTGCACTCATATTCTGCTGGTGCAGTCACTGTGTACATACATTACATTACTGATCCTGAGTTACCTCCTGTATTATACTCCAGAGCTGCACTCACTATTCTGCTGGTGCAGTCACTGTGTACATACATTACATTACTGATCCTGAGTTACCTCCTGTATTATACTCCAGAGCTGCACTCACTATTCTGCTGGTGCAGTCACTGTGTACATACATTACATTACTGATCCTGAGTTACCTCCTGTATTATACTCCAGAGCTGCACTCACTATTCTGCTGGTGCAGTCACTGTGTACATACTTACATTACTGATCCTGAGTTACCTCCTGTATTATACTCCAGAGCTGCACTCACTATTCTGCTGGTGCAGTCACTGTGTACATACATTACATTACTGATCCTGAGTTACCTCCTGTATTATACTCCAGAGCTGCACTCACTATTCTGCTGGTGCAGTCACTGTGTACATACATTACATTACTGATCCTGAGTTACCTCCTGTATTATACCCAGAGCTGCACTCACTATTCTGCTGGTGCAGTCACTGTGTACATACATTACATTACTGATCTGAGTTACCTCCTGTATTATACTCCAGAGCTGCACTCACTATTCTGCTGGTGCAGTCACTGTGTACATACATTACATTACTGATCCTGAGTTACCTCCTGTATTATACTCCAGAGCTGCACTCACTATTCTGCTGGTGCAGTCACTGTGTACATACATTACATTACTGATCCTGAGTTACCTCCTGTATTATACTCCAGAGCTGCACTCACTATTCTGCTGGTGCAGTCACTGTGTACATACATTACATTACTGATCCTGAGTTACCTCCTGTATTATAACTCCAGAGCTGCACTCACTATTCTGCTGGTGCAGTCACTGTGTACATACATTACATTACTGATCCTGAGTTACCTCCTGTATTATACTCCAGAGCTGCACTCACTATTCTGCTGGTGCAGTCACTGTGTACATACATTACATTACTGATCCTGAGTTACCTCCTGTATTATACTCCAGAGCTGCACTCACTATTCTGCTGGTGCAGTCACTGTGTACATACATTACATTACTGATCCTGAGTTACCTCCTGTATTATACTCCAGAGCTGCACTCACTATTCTGCTGGTGCAGTCACTGTGTACATACATTACATTACTGATCCTGAGTTACCTCCTGTATTATACTCCAGAGCTGCACTCACTATCTCTGGTGCAGTCACTGTGTACATACATTACATTACTGATCCTGAGTTTACCATCACTGTATTATACTCGAGCTGCACTCACTATTTCTGTGCAGTCACTGTGTACATACATTACATTACTGATCCTGAGTTACCTCCTGTATTATACTCCAGAGCTGCACTCACTATTCTGCTGGTGCAGTCACTGTGTACATACATTACATTACTGATCCTGAGTTACCTCCTGTATTATACTCCAGAGCTGCACTCACTATTCTGCTGGTGCAGTCACTGTGTACATACATTACATTACTGATCCTGAGTTACCTCCTGTATTATACTCCAGAGCTGCACTCACTATTCTGCTGGTGCAGTCACTGTGTACATACATTACATTACTGATCCTGAGTTACCTCCTGTATTATACTCCAGAGCTGCACTCACTATTCTGCTGGTGCAGTCACTGTGTACATACATTACATTACTGATCCTGAGGGTGTATAAATCAGATAAGTGCAAGCAAGAAAATCTCTGACCAATGTTAATAAATGAGTCTGAGCAGTCGAGCGTTTGTGTTCTGCTTTGTATTGGTCCAGATCCTGCTGTGAGTGGATCTGATTATGCCACATTTTACCAATATAAGCCAATAGGTGACATCACACGGACAGAATGTTTAGCTTGGTCTTTCCCAGGCTGGACAAAGTTAGAGTTGAATAGACAGATAGGATGGATGTAGGAATATCTAGAACATCTTACCAGTGTTCTGCTGCTGATTATGGGGCCGTCCATTAAGCTTCATGAATATTCACTGCACTGACCAGCAACAGCCAATCAGAGATGTTCATTCTTTGTAAGCGCGTCTGTGATTGGCTGTTGCAATCAGACTGCATTTCCACAATCTGGACAGTGAATCTGCTTGGTTGCTGTATACATTGGTGTAAGGCAACCACCCTGTCATCATAGTGTGTTACATAAATACATAATGGAAATGTGTTGGGTTTTACTATATTCTTCATTCTCAGCACAGATAAAGTGAACAGCTGTGGGCTAATGCCCTCAGTTTCATAGTTTTATTTTGGCTGGCAAAAGAAAACTGCATGGGCTCTGCCCTGTTTTTAATTGCCAGCCAAGGTAAATCGAAGCAGCTGGGGGCTAATGATTGTAATCAATAGGTTGGTCTTTGCACGCAATATATCATATAGACAGTATCTCTGCAGGATCGAAAGCTATACTCTGCAAACTTGTCGGATAGCCCTGATTATTGACACGCAACAAAAAACTGCAGGACAGCCGAGCGGTGATGGAAGACTCCGGGGCGCACTTCACCATGTAGAAACAGTCCCTCAACAACTTCAAGACCGTGCTCACACCACAAAACAAGCCTACTTCTCTTCTATAATAACCGCCCTGTCCTAACAACTATTCAAAACTTTCAACTCTCTACTCCGTCCCCCTGCACCTCCTCCCTCTCTCCTCATCTCTGCTGATGACTTCGCCGCCTTTTTCAAACAGAAGATCGACAAAATCAGAGAAAACTTTTATCCACTGTTCCCTCGGCTCTTCCCCATTACCGCCCAACCTTCTTCATCCAAAGGAAGCTTCTCTACCATGACAGAAAATCATCTCTCCTCCCTTCTGTCACGATCACACCTCACCACCTGCGCCCTTGACCCACTCCCCTCCCATCTCATCCCGAACCTCACCATAGTCCTCATCCCTGCCCTAACTCATCTCTTCAACATATCACATATCAACATATCACTCACTACCGGTGTCTTCCCCTCATCCTTCAATCACGCACACAGGATTGGTCACACTCATCCTCAAAAACCCTCCCTTGACCCTGCATCTGTCTCCAACTATTGCCCCATATCTCTCCTCCCCTTCACCTCAAAATGTCTAGAACAACACGTCTGCTCTGAACTGTCCTCCCACCTCTCCGCCGGATCTTTCTTTGACAGCCTACAATCCGGTTTCCAATCCCACCATTTCACCAAAACAGCCCAAACCAAAGTCATCAACAACCTGCTGACCGCAAAGAGCAAACAACACTACTCCATCCTCCTCCTCGATCTTTCTGCCACCTTCGATACTGTCGACCACTCCTCCCTACTTCAAATTCTAGAATCTATTGGTATCACTGACCTAGCCCTCGCCTGAATCTCCTGTTACCTAACGGACAGGACTTTCAGCTTCACCCACTCCCACACCACCTCCTCACCCAACCCCCTATCTGTCGGGGTCCCCCAGGGCTCAGTGCTGGGACCGTTACTCTTCTCCATCTACACACCCGGCCTAGGCCAACTCATTGAGTCCCACGGCCTTCAGTACCATCTCCACGCCAACGACACCAGATCTATCTGTCTGGGCCTGACATCACCTCCCTGCTATCCAGAATTCCACAATGTCCGCCATCTCATCCTTCTTCTCTGCTCGCTTCCTAAAATTGAACATGGACAAAACAGAGATTTGAGAGGAAGACGATGAACTCTCTCTACCTCCTACCAGACCTACCCATCTCTGCCAATGACTGCTCACTCTCCCAACTCCCTTACGCCAAGTGACTCAGGGTAATCCTCGACTCCCCCCTCTCCTTCAAGCCCCACATCCAAGCCCTGGCCACCGCCTGCTGACTCCAGCTCAAAAACATTTCCTGAATCTGCTCCTTCCTTAAGCACAACACCGCTAAAACACCTGTCCATGCTCTCATCATCTCCCGTCTCAACTACTGCAACCTCCTTCTCACCGGCCTCCCTGCTAACTCCCTTGCACTTCTCCAATCTATCCTCAACTCTGCTGCCCGCCTAATTCACCTGTCTCCCCGCTACTCCCCTGTTTCCCCCCTCTGCCAAACCCTTCACTGGCTCCCTGCTTCCCAGAGATCCCGGTTCAAAACACTAACCATGGCGTACAAAGCCATTCACAACCTGTCCCCTCCATACATCTCTGACCTTGTCTCCCGACACCTTCCCTCTCGCAACCTGCGATCCTCCCAAGAACCCCTCCTCTACTCTTCTTTCATTTCCACCTCTCACGACCTCATACAAGACTTCTCCTGTTCATCCGCCATACTCTCGAACTCTCTCCCCATCATATGAGGCATTCGCCCACCCTGGGATCCTTCAAGAGAAACCTGAGGGCCCACCTCTTCCGACAAGTCTACAATCTACAATGAGACCCGTCCACCGCACTGTCTCACGATGGGCCCTACACCCTCCTACTGTTTCCCCACCTGTCCTATGTAGACTGTGAGCTCTCGTGGACAGGGTCCCCTGCCTTACTGTACCTGTATGATTTCATTGTCCTTAATGTACTTGTCTGCCCCTGCATATGTAAAGTGCCATGGAACCTAATAATAATAACAATCCCTGATGGGGGGCGCCTCACTGTGGGTCACCGTAACAGCAGGGTCCCTATACATGCATTGGTGAACGGCTTTATACACTACTTACTCCTAACCACCCCGTAAGTGGCTTTTAGCGTTCACTCACAGAGACATCCGCCTAAAGCCAGGTTTGTACATATAAAGCAATAGCGTGCACTATCACGCAGCGGGACTCGGGTCATGCATCAGACCACAGATACCAGGAGGGAGAGAACAGGACTACAGGGCAGCAGCACAGGATGGTCACGTCCTGCAGTCCTGGATTCTCACGGCCGATGTCGGCTCTTGTGATGGCCGCGTTCTCCACCAATTAATGTTACACAAGATGTCAGATTTATATCAGCGTGTAGTGGATGGAGGAACATGACAGACAGCAAGTCCCGGGTCCTATGTCAGCATAACCCTGGGGCCACACCCCAAGAGCCTTTATTTATAGGCAGGTGGTTACACCAAGTTATTTACTACAAAGCCAATGGTTATACCCAGTTGCATGAGGTTCCTCAGGGTCACGGAGGGCATATGGCCCTGTGCTCTTACCTTGTCTTGACCAGATGGGGCCATGAAGGGACAAGTCTTTATATGTTCTTTCTCAACTTACTGATGGACACCATCTTATCGTTCATCCTAGAAGTCCATAATGGACATTCACTACATTCAATCAATCAATTGTCCAGTTCATTGTTGTCAGATAATTCCTATAACGGGTTAATGACAGCTGATTGTTGCCAGCTTGTCATTAATCCCAAATTGTTAATGTTCCGGTCTCTGAGACGCAGAGAAAAATCGTTTATTAAAAGTAAAACATCACCTCATCACCCATTTATTAAAAGTCCCAACAACATACCCCCTCCACAATAAGCCACCACGAGGTCCCACGTCGCAATCTCAGCTCAGCTGCATTGGACCTCGTGGTGGCTTATTGTCGAGGGGGTATGTGGAGTTTCGCTATATTTTTGGTTGCCAACCAGGTACAACTAGGCAGTTGGGTGCTGGAATCCTCAAGTGTGGGGGCCCAAGCATACTTCCTCCACCACTGCGAAATGCAGCCTGCAACAGCCCCAGAAAATGGCGCATTCATTAGAAGCGCTGTACTCAACTTACCAGTTGCCCTGGTGCCATGGCAAACTGGGTAATAAAGGGGGTTAATTACAGCAGATTGTTGACAGATTGCCATTAAACTCTGGACTGGTAATGTCAGGCATCTTCTGATACCCGCTCATTACCAATCCAGTAAGTGAATAGTTAATAAACAAACACACAGAAAAAATTAGTTTATTCGATATAAAACACAGAAAAAAATAATTTGATAAAAATAAAATTAAAAAAAATTAAAAATAAAATTCACTGATCCACCTTGAAGTCCCACGTCGCAATCTCAGCTCAGCTGCATTACAAACCGTGGTGAAGAAGAAACATCCCGTCATCGCAGCCTCTGAGCACAGAATGACGACACTGAGAGCTGCGGCTGGGTAAGCTTCATTAGAAGTGCCATTTTTTTGCGCTGTACTCCGACTCTTCCTGATGCCCATGTGCTGGTGGCAAACTGAGTAATAAAGGGGTTAATGCCAGCTTTGTATTGGCAGCTGGCATTAAGCCAGAGATTCATAATGTCAGACCAATGTTAAATTCTCTATTCTATAAAAAAGAAGCGCAAGTAGGGTCTTCTCTCATGGTAAGTAAGGACAGTGAGATTAGTGGGGCTCACCTGATCAGGTTGTGAGCCGGTCACAACCAGCTGCTGCACCGATCCACCGATGATCAAGGATATTGAAGAATAAAGGATTAGGGATCCACCATGTACTGCCGGACAATGACACGGTAACAGTGTATATTTCTTTTAGGACACTTTTTTAAAGCTTCACAAAGTGCCCTGGAAAGGAATAAACGCTGTTACCGTGTCATTGTCCGGCAGCACATGGTGGATCCCTACTTTATTCCTTGATAACGCATCTCCATTAACGTGAAGGAGGCTAAAGTGTAACTCCTCTCGCATGAGGACACTTCTTGGCTGATTTGGAAGAAAGCAGCCATGTTATTTCTCTATCGCCTCATTGGGGGACACAGGACGATGGGTTATGCTATTCTGCCACTAGGAGGCGACACGAGGCAAATGAAAAAGAAGCGCAGTGGCTCCTCCCAGCAGTATATAACCCCCTGACGGCACAGTTCAGACAGTTTTTTGCTTCGTGTCTTAGGACACTTTCTTTCTCTTCCTGATAGTGCGTCTATCAAGGACTCCACTGACCGTCAGCTGGAACAATTGTCCAGATCAGTGTTCGAGGCTTCAGGGTCATCTCTGTCTCCCTCCTTCGCCTCCATTTGGGTGGCTAAGACCATTGTGACCTGGGCGGGTGATTTACATTCCGCGTTACGTCACAGGGGTGCGGATTCAGAGCTGTTGGATCTGGCTGCTCAGATGTCTGTCGCTGAGGAGTTATTGGTTCACGCTTCTATTGATGCGGCTAATTGCACTGCGGCGGAGGCTTCAAATGCCATCACGATTCGCCGAGCTCTCCGGCTTCGGGAGTGGAAGGAGGATTCGGCTTCGAAGAGGTCTCTCACCGGCATGCCTTATTTAGGTGGGCGTCTGTTTGGAGAAAAGCTTGATAAGCTGATCTCTGACGCTATTAGAGGTAAGAGTACTTCACGTCCTCAGCGGAAGCCTAAGCGTAAATTCACCAGGGGTCAACATGCGAGGTTCCGGTCCTTTCGGAATTCGTCTGGGTGGTCCGTTTCCCGCCCGGTACAGTCGACCCGAGCGCCGCGTGCAGATAGAGGTTCCCAGGCTCCCAGTAAGTCGGGTTCCAGCTGGCAGCCCCGAAACAGGCAGTCTAAGTCAAAGGAGTCCGGATCGCAGAGGTTTTCCTCTTCCTGACTCGGATCCTCCGGAAGACTCTTCCCGAGTGGGCGGCCAACTTTTCCCGCTTTCGGCATGCCTGGCTCGCTGTTACAGACGATCAGTGGGTCCGGGACTTGGTGTCTTTCGGTTACAGCATCAAGTTTCTGCTCGTATTTACCACCGGACTTGGAAAGCTTTCTTCGCCTGGTGCGATTCGGGAGGTCTCCCGCCCTTGCATTTTTCCCTTCCTGCGGTTCTGGGTTTCCTTCAGGCTGGGCTGGACAAGGGGCTTTCCATTGGTTCTCTTAAGGGTCAGGTTTCGGCCCTATCTGTGCTTTTTCAACGCAGATTGGCCACGAAGCCCCAGGTTCGTACTTTTTTGCAGGGGCTATCGTTCCACAGTATAGGAGGCCTTTGGAAGCCTGGGACTTGAATCTGCTCCTGGACGTGCTTCAGAAGCCGCCATTCGAGCCTCTCCAGGAAGTCTCGTTGCGTCTTCTCTCTCAGAAGGTGGTTTTTCTTGTGGAAATCGCCTCCATTCGGAGGGTTTCTGAATTGGCGGCACTTTCCTGTAAGGGTACCTTTACACACAGAGATAAATTGCTTGCAACTCACTGGTTGCAGTGAAATCATGAACACATTATTCCATTTGTACATGGCAACAAAATGGAACAATGTGTCCATGATTTCACTGCAACCAGTGAGTTGCAAGCAATTTATCTCTGTGTGTAAAGGTACCCTAAGACACCTTTCCTTACATTTCATCAGGATAAGGTGGTGCTGCAGCCGGTGCCATCTTTTCTTCCCAAGGTGGTTTCCTCTTTCCATTTGAATGAGGACATTGTCCTGCCATCTTTCTTTCCGGCTCCGGTGCACCGCATTGAAAGGGCGCTGCACACCCTGGATCTGGTCCGGGCTCTGAGTCTTTGTGTCTAGAACAGCTCCTTTCAGGAAGACGCATTCTCTGTTCGTCCTTCCAGAGGGTCGCCGGAAAGGGATGGCCTTTTCCAAGGCCACTCTTGCCCGGTGGATTAAGCTTACTATGCAGGAAGCTTATTCTTTCCTCAATTTGCCCTTTCCTTCGGGGTTGCGGGCTCACTCCACTCGGGCGGTGGGTGCCTCCTGGGCCATTCGGCACTAGGCTTCGGCTGAGCAGGTGTGCAAAGCTGCTACCTGGTCTAGCCTACACACTTTTGCGAAACACTATCGTGTTCATACTCAGGCCTCGGCAGATGCAAGCCTGGGTAGACCCATCCTGCAGGCAGCGGCTGCTAGTCTGTAGACTGCGTTTTTCAGTTGTGGATGTTTATCCCCACCCAGGGACTTCTTTAGGATGTCCCATCATCCTGTGTCCCCCAATGAGGCGATAGAGAAAAGAAGAATTTTGTGTACTCACCGTAAATTCCTTTTCTCTTAGCCTCTAATTGGGGGACACAGCACCCTCCCTGTGGTCGGTTGGCCTTGTTGTGTTGGTGTTGTTTTGTTTTTTTTGCCTGATCAGCTTATATATTTTTTCTCCTACTGCTTTAGCACAAAACTGTCTGAACTGTGCAGTCAGGGGGTTATATACTGCTGGGAGGAGCCACGGTGCTTCTTTTTCATTTGCCTAGTGTCGCCTCCTAGTGGCAGAATAGCATAACCCATCGTCCTGTTACCCCAATTAGAGGCTAAGAGAAAAGGAATTTACGGTGAGTACACAAAATTCTTATTTTTCAGTTCCAAAAAACGTCTTTAATAAAAAAAAAAAAAAAAAGTAAGATTTCACTTTTTTACATTTTTAACATTACAAATAAACTCTGCAGATTTTTCTTTGATTATTGTAATTGTTGTCCTAATATTAGGACACCCCCGAGCTCTAATTATCCAGCACTTTAATGTGTTCAGTATTTATTTTCTAATTACCTCACTTTTGTAGATCTATTTCTTGCTGATTTCTGCGGCTTCTCCAGATGGAGCTCATCACTTTTTCACTTTTAAGTAAACAACAATGTATTCAATTAAATTATTTCCTAAAGTGAAGCATTAATATTCCAAACCGTTGTTCCGTCCCCAGCAATTATCGCCTCTAATCAGCCGCCTGATTGCATGTCATTCATTACTTAGCCAATGTGTCTTATTGCTGGATATTCGTGACAATTCTTATACTTTTTACTTATTTTTATTACTCTTTTTTGTTAGTTGTGATGTTTCTCAGCAGAATTAATTTTTTTGATTTATAACTTCGGTGAAAATTCAGGACAAAACTTGTGAAATGAGGACAGAAACGGCAACGATCGCTGCACCCTCAATAGAGGCGGCTCACAACATGTGACATCGCTGCGCCCTCAATAGAGGCGGCTCACAACATGTGACATCGCTGCGCCCTCAATAGAGGCGGCTCACAACATGTGACATCGCTGCACCCTCAATAGAGGCGGCTCACAATATATAGGAAAACTTTCAGATTTTATATACAGGTCTCGCTCCCTCCAATTTTTTTTACTATTGATGGAAAAAGGCTTTAGGTTAAATGTGATTAATCCATGTGGACGGCAGTGCTCAATTAAACGTGTATTGTTCCATTCCAGTTAACCGTAGTATACTGCAGGATTACTCGGGGATCCGTTAGCAAATGGGAGCAGAGACACACACTAAAACCAAGTGTAAAGGTGAACAAGTCTATAATGATCACACATGACACAGGGGTGGACCTACCGTGGTGCAGCTGGTTCAGCTGCACCAGGGCCCCAACCGGCTAGGGGGCCCCTCAGGCCTGCAGGGGGGCACCCAGCCGACCCCCGTAACCCGATGACAGAGGTGAGGAGGGTCAGGCACGGGAAGCAGGAAGCTCCTCTGCTCTACCGCCCCGGCTCTCAGGCATGCGTGGCTCAGCAGGTATGAGAGCCGCAGCGCTACCCCCCCCCCCCTTGCCGCTCCTCACTGATGGCCGCCAACACACCCCCCTCCTGATCCTCACTGACGGTAAACACCGGGTACAGCGCCTTGCTTAGTTATCCGGTGTTTACCATAGTAACCAGGGTTAACAGCGGGTAACTAAGCAGAGCACTGTGCTTAGCTACCCGCTGTTTACCCTGGTTACCAGCGCCGCACGGCAAGCGCTGGGAGCTGGTAACCAGGGTAAATATTGGGTAACTAAGCGCAGCGTTGCACTTAGTTACCTGATGCTTACCCTGGATACCAGTGTTCTCTCTGGGGAGTCTGCCTGTGTGACAGCTCACCAGCGATCAGATAATCGTTGATGGGGTCGCTGGGACATCGTTATGTGTAAACCAGGTCTTAGTCTTAAATGTAGGCAAGACTCAAATTTCTATTCACCCTTTATTTGGGATGTTTATGAGAAATTAACAATTTAAAAACAATAGATTAAAAATAAAAGTTTTTTTTGAATGACTTGTGTGAATATCAGTGGACTCGTTCCTCTTCAGTCGGCCGCTCTCGGTATCGGAGTTAGTGGAGCCGCGGACAGTCCAGTGTCTGCACCCGGTCGCCAGGAGGAGACAGAAGACCCTGAGCCACAGCAGAGAGGAAGCCCAAATCCAGAATAAACTAAGTGACCCGCAGGATCCAAAGAGTTGGTGCAATATGCAATACAGCTAGGAGAACACAACTACTATGTGCTCAAAACACCTGAAGAGGAACGAGTCCACTTATATTCACATAGGTCAATCAACAAACTTGTATTGTTAATCAATTGTTTTTAAATTGTTAATTTTTAATAAACGTCCCAAATAAAGGTTGAATAGAAATATGAGTCTTGCCTACATGAAGACTGAGCCTGAGCCTGAGCCTGAGCCTGAGCCTGAGCCTGAGCCTGAGCCTGAGCCTGAGCCTGAGCCCCTTGAGCACAAACGTTCTCCGCTCTCAGGTCGGTTCCTGTTTGGTTATTCATTTCCCTTTTTCCAGTGTTCAGACTTGATTCCTCCTTTTCAGTTGCCCGGGGACATATCTAGTTTCATTCTTCCTATCATATTTAGTTTCCTTCGTGGCCGGTGTCAGCTGCTTCTCCTCTTTATGGTGCTCCGCACCCTGTTTTCTTCCAGTCTGCCACGCGTTGTGTTTGGATCGCCTCCTCCCTGTGGGTAGCAGTAGGTTTGTTCTCGCCTCTTTGTGGCTTGTTTGGTTCCCTTCTTCCTGATGCTCAGTGACCTGCTTTATTCTTATCATCACGGTGCCCAGCAATGTGTGCGCTTAGCTTCTTCCCAGTGTCTTGTTGCACATTTGGTTCTGTTATTTCTAATCCTTGGTGGCATGTATGGTTTTCTTCGTGCTCCTTACAAACATGTTTGGTTCCTTTCGTCTTGGTGTCTGGTGACATGTTTGGTTTTCCTTTTTTTTTCTTTTTTGTCATCAGCAACATGTTGGGTTGTCTCAGTGTTTTGTGACCAGTGTACAGCAGGAGGCCACACATCGGCACAGCCTCCAGTATACAGCAGGAGGCCACACACCGTCCCCAGTATACAGCAGGAGGCCACACACCGTCCCCAGTATACAGCAGGAAGCCACACACCGTCCTCAGTATACAGCAGGAGGCCACACACCGTCCCCAGTATACAGCAGGAAGCCACACACCGTCCTCAGTATACAGCAGGAGGCCACACACTGTCCCCAGTATACAGCAGGAGGCCACACACTGTCCCCAGTATACAGCAGGAGGCCACACATCGGCACAGCCTCCAGTATACAGCAGGAGGCCACACACCGTCCCCAGTATACAGCAGGAGGCCACACACCGTCCCCAGTATACAGCAGGAAGCCACACACCGTCCTCAGTATACAGCAGGAGGCCACACACCGTCCCCAGTATACAGCAGGAAGCCACACACCGTCCTCAGTATACAGCAGGAGGCCACACACCGTCCTCAGTATACAGCAGGAGGCCACACACTGTCCCCAGTATACAGCAGGAGGCCACACACCGTCCCCAGTTTTCAGCAGGAGGCTATGCACAGCCTCCAGTATACAGCCGGGGGCCACGCCCAGCCCCCAGTATACAGCAGGAGGCCACGCACAGCCCCCTGGATACAGCAGGAGGCCACGCACAGCCCCCTGGATACAGCAGGAGGCCACGCACAGCCCCCTGGATACAGCAGGAGGCCACGCACAGCCCCCTGGATACAGCAGGAGGCCACGCACAGCCCCCTGGATACAGCAGGAGGCCGCGCACAGCCCCCTGGATACAGCAGGAGGCCACGCACAGCCCCCTGGATACAGCAGGAGGCCGCGCACAGCCCCCTGGATACAGCAGGAGGCCACGCACAGCCCCCTGGATACAGCAGGAGGCCACGCACAGCCCCCTGGATACAGCAGGAGGCCACGCACAGCCCCCTGGATACAGCAGGAGGCCACGCACAGCCCCCTGGATACAGCAGGAGGCCACGCACAGCCCCCTGGATACAGCAGGAGGCCGCGCACAGCCCCCTGGATACAGCAGGAGGCCGCGCACAGCCCCCTGGATACAGCAGGAGGCCGCGCACAGCCCCCTGGATACAGCAGGAGGCCGCGCACAGCCCCCTGGATACAGCAGGAGGCCGCGCACAGCCCCCTGGATACAGCAGGAGGCCGCGCACAGCCCCCTGGATACAGCAGGAGGCCGCGCACAGCCCCCTGGATACAGCAGGAGGCCGCGCACAGCCCCCTGGATACAGCAGGAGGCCGCGCACAGCCCCCTGGATACAGCAGGAGGCCGCGCACAGCCCCCTGGATACAGCAGGAGGCCGCGCACAGCCCCCTGGATACAGCAGGAGGCCGCGCACAGCCCCCTGGATACAGCAGGAGGCCACGCACAGCCCCCTGGATACAGCAGGAGGCCACGCACAGCCCCCAGCATTGCAGCAGAAGGCCACGCACAGCCCCCAGCATTGCAGCAGGAGGCCACGCACAGCCCCCTGGATACAGCAGGAGGCCACGCACAGCCCCCAGTATTGCAGCAGGAGGCTATGCACAGCCCCCAGTATTGCAGCAGGAGCCACGCACAGCCCCCAGTATTGCAGCAGGAGGCTACGCACAGACTCCAGTATTGCAGCAGAAGGCCACGCACAGACTCCAGTATTGCAGCAGGAGGCCACGCACAGACTCCAGTATTGCAGCAGAAGGCCACGCACAGACTCCAGTATTGCAGCAGAAGGCCACGCACAGACTCCAGTATTACAACAAGAGACCTCACGTAGCTCTTGTATTACACCAGGAGCCCACATATAACCCCTGTATTACACTTTGCAGCCTGACTTTGTTAACCCATTCTATTTTGATATAGCTATGGACAGTTAGTTACTATCCCAGTCAATGTCAGGGACTACAGCTAGTAGTTTAAGTAAAAACATAAAGTAACTACATTTCTCATTTTGTTGCACTTTGCAGTTGGCATTTGACCATTTTTAGGTCTCTCTTTCAGAAATGCACCTAATGTTCCATCCAGTGCAGATTGTGGACGCTGGGGCAGTTTGTTACAATGTTTTCCCTTCTTCCTTTTATTCCCATAAGTGCATTTTGCTATTAGCAGCGAGATCTATTGTGTAATTAAATAAAACCTGATATTTGTGTTCCAAATAGAAGTCCTGAGGGCTAATAGATGTAACACAAGACTCGGGGAATGGGCGCTGCGCTTTACTCTCCAGAACCGACACAATGTTGAGTCCTGGCGATTCTCCGCGGTTTTACTGCGCTCGATGCCTCCGACTCTGCGAGGTAACGAGGACCGTTCATTCCTCACCTATTTAACGCGTCATTATTTGCTCCCGGTCATAATGGAAAATAAACATCTCGTGATGATGATGGAGGTTTGTTGTCTCTGGTTGGGATCGAGCTACATTTTATTTCATTTCAGGTTTTCTTGCATTGTGATCTTTTCTGTATAGATTGATTGGTTTCTTACAAGGTTGTGACGGAACGTTCTCGTTGTGTTTAGTTTATATGCAGTGTTTAACATTTCTGATTCTTAACTTGATCTGCTATGTTGTCTTTATATTTGTATTATTATTTATCATCTTTCATTTTATTTTATTTTATTTTTTATCAATTTTTTTTTTTTTAATATTTTACATTATTTGATGTCTGATGAAAATTTGCAAATGTCTTGTGAACTTGTGTGTATGTTCTCCTCTTGTGCAGAGCGTCTCTCCGGTACCTGCCGGTCCTCCACCACCAATGAAGCTTCCCCCTCCGTATAGAGAGTCCCCGCTCACAGCTGGGTGTGAACCTGATATTGTGGACACAGATGGTAAGAGAGCAATATGATTCATTTTTTGGAAAAAATAAATTCCTCATATTTAAATTATGCCTTTTTTTCTAAATCTAATTGCATGAAATTCTTAAATTTTCCATGACCTCATTATCTTGATGATATCATAGAACTGTCCATCCATGTATGTATCCATCCATTCATGTATATATCCATCCATCCATGTATCATCCATCCGTCCATCCATCCATGTATGGATCCATTCGTCCATGTATCCATCCATTAGTCCGCCCATCCATCCATGTATATATCCATCCACCCATTCATCCATGTATGTATCCATTCATCCATCTTTCCATCCATCCACCAATCGTTAATAAAGTTCTTACTCTGAAGGAGATATAAAACTGTGGGGTAATGTATGACTGCAGCAGTAAAGTAACCTTGGTTAACATTGGCCGCCTCTACACAAAGGGCGGAACCTTTAGGGATTTCGATTGCAGAAATTAACAACTAATGGGGGTTTTCATGAGAATGTGACACCTCGGCCCGGGACACTGAGCTTCAAAGTCTATAGAGATAATTCCTTGTTACCAGACTTGACATTTTCTCTTCACTATAGCAAGGGGGTGTGTGGAAGAAACAGGGCATTTAATATGCAACGTACTCACCCCCAAAATTAACCCTCAGTCCAGTCACAGACATGAGATTGGAATATTAGAATATAGGCCATCCTGGAGACACGAGCTCAGGGCCAATCCTATTACAAAGGAAAGCTGTTCATATGTGGGGGCCTGGCTGTGCTGGAGGGTGATCCATCTTTCCTTTCTCCTCCCCCCCAAAGAACAGAAGACAACTTTAGACTGTAGAGTTTAGGTGTTTCTGTTAGTTCTCTTATTTTGCACGTTTGTGTCTCTTTCTTATCATTATATTTTATACCTTTTTATTGTAAGCAATGTATTTTTCATATTGAAGCTTAAAACTTTTATAAGTTTGATCTTTGTGTGCTGTAAAGAATCCATAGCCTTAAAGAGTGTGTGACCCCCGTTGATTGTCAGACAGTGGTATATTTCGGGGACTCCTCACCCGGTGTGTGTGATGATTGGTGGCAGCGTGTTGTGAAGCTGGGGGGTGTGTGGACGGTCAGGGGTGATTTATGCTCATTTTATAGCTTATAGCAGAGGCTGAGTGCTGGATTCAGTGAGAGGAGATCAATTAACTCTTGCAGGCACAACCCCAAGTCACGTCCTGAGCAGTGTGGATGTGACACTTAGATGTTTCTATGATGTCAGCAGCGTTATAGAAGTCGCTGATACAAAATGTATCACCTCTCATTTATTTAAATCTTGAAGAGTTGCATCTACCGCTCCTGACCAGTAGATGGCACTGACGAGCAATATTTTATTTTTAAGCCAGGTTTTTTATAGAAAACCAATTTAAATGGGTTCTGATTTATCCGGTCACTTAAAGAATGGTGTAAAATAATCATTCTGGAATGGGAGAGACGGGATCTGCAAATTGACTCTGAATAATTGTATTAGTTTATACCTTTGTGACTGTTTTTGTTTTTATTTATTTTTTACAAAGTTATTGTTACACTTGCCAAAACGAATGTGGGGAACTGAACCCACGGGACCATAGAGGGAACCTGGGCAGCCGACCCCAGACAGACACAGGCACTGTCTCGGGAATAGGCAGGTACAGCCGTAGCAGTTAGGGTGGCAGGTACAGACTGGTGTAGGCAGGTACAGCCATGGCGGTCAGGGTGGCAGGTACAGACTGGTGTAGACAGGTACATCCGTGGTGGTCAGGGTGGCAGGTACAGACTGGTGTAGGCAGGTACAGCAGTGGCAGTCAGGGTGGCAGGCACAGACTGGTGTAGACAGGTATAGAGGTGGCGGTCAGGGTGGCGGGCACAGTCACTGGTGTAGACTGGTACAGCCGTAACAGTCAGGGTGGCAGGCACAGACTGGTGTAGGCAGGTACAGCCACGGAGGTCAGGGTGGCAAGTACAGTCACTGGTGTAGACTGGTACAACCATAGCAGTCAAGGTGGCAGGTACAGTTACTGGTGTAGACAGGTACAACGATGGTGGTCAGAGTGGCAGGCACAGACTGGTGTAGACAGGTACAGCCATGGCGGTCAGGGTGGCAGGTACAGTCACTGGTGTAGGCAAGTACAACGATGGTGGTCAGGGTGGCAGGTACAGTCACTGGTGTAGGCAGGTACAGCAGTGGCAGTCAGGGTGGCAGGTACAGCCATGGCGCACAAGGGTGGAAGGCACAGTCACTGGTGTAGGCAGGTACAAGTAGGTACAGAGGGCACGTCAGGCATAGCCGGGGCGGTGAGTACACCAGTGTCCTTACTGCAGGGATATCGGCGTAATTGTACGTTTTCAGATCGTCGCTTTAACTTTATAAATAGGGGAATTTCTGTTAGGTGTTGATAATGCAGAGTAAAAAGGGGTAAAGTGACACAACTACTGCGGCTCCGCCCTGCACATCACCACCATGGCGACTTTATATGCCGCCATATCAAGGGCTATTTTATTCTAGCACGCACCGTATCTCATACAGGGGAGGGAGGATGTGTCAGTGCAATGGACACGCCCCTGTGCACATCCTGCCTGATTTGCATGTGACATCTAGAGTGGATTAGAAACTATATGCAAATTAGACAGGAAGTGCCCTGGGGGCGTGTCCATGTACTTGGAGGAAGCTCAAGACTTCCAAAAAATCAGAAGCAAATCCACACCAAAGACCAAAATGAGCGGAGTAACGTGAGACGCCCCTACAACATCGCAGTGTGGCTGTGCTCCTGTACATAAACCAATATAATGTATGTGGAGAAAGACAAAAAGGAGGCGACACTCAGCAATGTGGTAAAATCATGATAAAAGCCAGGTGAATGGGGGATGGTACCAGCGTGTGGACGACGGCTGTTTTGCTCCTGAATGTGTTTCAGTACAGGACCTGTTGAAGGACCTTCAGGTGTGAAACAGCCGTCGTCCTTTTTTCAGAAGCTCCTGAATATTGGTATCATTATTATAGTGCGAGAAGCGCTTCCACTGCCTTATCACTACGTCCAGATGTCATTACATTGTGTCCCGTTCCCGTTCACCCCTGAACACTCGAACGTGTTGGGGTGGTTGGAGCAGTCTCCAATGAAGGCACGTGCTGGTTATGTTACATAGTTGCACTTGCCTTTGCTAGCAGCGATCACTTCTGGAACCTCATAGATCTCTGTCAGTCACTGACTGCAGCCTTTAGGTGTTGTGATCACTCGGGCGCCCATCGCTCGCCTGCTGTGACAGCTCAGCTCGGACCAATCAAAGGTTTCTTTTTTGGGACAAAGTGTAGAATTTATTGGAAGATTATTAAAATCACAAAGAATCGTCCGTGTTTGTATCACTGTGATTGGACCGATCTGGAGCCGCGTCGTCTTCACTGTACGATTCACATAATAGATCCGTTCTCCGGATCACTGATGACTTTCTCTTTTTTTTATTATTTAGGTTTTTTTTGTTGTCCCGTCACATTGTAAAGTGAACGCGTCATTAAATCCACAAATTGTCCCACCAGAAAACATAAACCCTCGTAGATCTGTGCGTTCACATCTGACATTATACAGATCCTTTCTGCCAAAGTGCGGAGGTTTGTGGGTTTTCTCCACTTAGGAGCCACTTCTTTACTTTCTCCACCTCCTGACCTCATTATCCGCTCTGGGGTAAAAAAAAAAGCAACTCAACTGTGTTTTCCTTGGACAAGACGCAGATCCAGCACAGAGAGGTGTCAGACTGCACAGACCATTATACTCTATGGAGAGGAGGCACAAAGAGATGGTGTTGAGCTTTCTAACAAGTCTTCTGCCTCACACCAGAGCGGGATTCACATCTACACTGCTCAGTACTGCTGCCTCCATTCTACTGTTGTTTTATTATCTGCCTTCTAACCAAGTAGGGATGATCAGGGATCCCTCATGCCTGTGTGCTGTGTATGGGAGACGTCACAGCAGGTAGTCACCACCCACCAGCTCAGAGTGGATTATAAATACAAATTAGACAGAGAGCCCCCAGAGGGGAAAAGCATGTAAACAATGGACAATACGTCATATAATGACCATAAGTAGCGTTACCCTCATGTGCACACACAGGACGACTTGGGCTACATTCACACGGTGCGATTTTTGGCATTTTTTTGAGGATCCATTTTGCAGTGAAATGCAGGGACGTTGGGCATCCCATCCAAGCCCGGCATTAACAGACTTGGCGCTCAGATGTACCATTTTTTTGAGAATCCGGATCCTCAATCAGAATGAGCTGTTGATTCTGGATTCATTGGCGTTATTTCCTGCTGTGCTTTCTCCGTTGCCCTCAATGTGCTGAAATAAACAGATCCATAAAAAAGCACCAAAAACGCACAATGTGATTGGATGATGCATTTATTGAAAAAACGAATCCTCAAAAAAACATATTCGCACCATGTGAATGAAGCCTAATTTGAAAGTAGTCAACATCCGATGTATTTTTTATTTTCACCACCGGGTGTCGCTGTTGCAATACGTATTTATATTTCATAGTTATTCAATCTTGGAGGATCCGGTGGATTTTAAAATTATTCTTTATAGTTTTTTCATATTTTTCTGATCTGAACAAGCAAAACACATTAAATATGAATTAGTCATTAAAAGACCGACTTAAAGGGGCGTTACAGTGTCAGCAAGAAAATGTGATTGATCGTATGTAGGAAAGTTATGTAATTTGTCATATGTGTCCTGTATAAATTCACATTGAGACAGAAAGCAGAGATCCTGAACATGACACTGATAGAGAAAGCAGAGATCCTGAACATGACAATGACACAGAAAGCAGAGATCCTGAACATGACACTGATAGAGCAAGCAGAGATCCTGAACATGACACTGATAGAGCAAGCAGAGATCCTGAACATGACACTGATAGAGAAAGCAGAGATCCTGAACATGACACTGACACAGAAAGCAGAGATCCTGAACATGACAATGACACAGAAAGCAGAGATCCTGAACATGACACTGATAGAGCAAGCAGAGATCCTGAACATGACACTGATAGAGAAAGCAGAGATCCTGAACATGACACTGATAAGGTACCGTCTCACGCAGCAATTTTGCTAGCAATTTCACTGGCAATTTGCTGGTTGCAGTGAAATCATGGACACATTGTTACATTTGTACACGGCAACAAAATAGAACAATGTGTCCATGATTTCACTGCAACCAGCAAATTGCCAGTGAAATTGCTAGCAAAATTGCCGCGTGTAACGGTACCTTAAGAGAAAGCAGAGATCCTGAACATCAGCTGACCAACGACTAATGACAGACACAGGGGTCATCACCTGACCAATGGCTGTAATAATCTTATGCGTTGATATAGGAATCCGGCTTGTAGATCACGCTGTTTGAGAATTTGGCCAAGAAAATGACTCCAAGGACCTTGGATCTTTAAAACAAAGATCTTTATTCCTCCCAGACTCTACGCGTTTCGTGTACTCACTGTACACTTCCTCAGGAGTTTAAGGATACACCTGTATCCTTAAACTCCTGAGGAAGTGTACAGTGAGTACACGAAACGCGTAGAGTCTGGGAGGAATAAAGATCTTTGTTTTAAAGATCCAAGGTCCTTGGAGTCATTTTCTTGGCCAAATTCTCAAACAGCGTGATCTACAAGCCGGATTCCTATATCAACGCATAAGATTTATACAACTCTCCTGGCTGATTGCTGCGTTCGACAGGATCCAATTGTCTGGTTTATTAGTGGTTGTGTCACACACAACCCGACCATGTGATTGCGGCCATACTTACAATTCACTGATTATATCGGATAAGACCCTATTGTGCGCTTCCTCTCCATCTATTACAATGGCTGTAATGACAGACACAGGGGTCATCAGCTGACCAATGACTAATGACAGACACAGGGGTCATCAGCTGACCAACGGCTGTAATGACAGACACGGGGGTCATCAGCTGACCAATGACTAATGACAGACACAGGGGTCATCAGCTGACCAACGGCTGTAATGAAAACCCATCGATGCCCTGAGATCACTTCACAGGTGCACCAATGGGAGTGGGGAATCACACATCCCCCTTTCGGCACGTGTTATGGCGGGTTTACACGTTGCGATATCGGCGTCCAATTTCAATGAAAAGTCGCGTGGTTCGATCGTTGGAGCCGATATCGTTCCTGCGTTGTACGGTGTGAACGTCCAATACGATGCAGGAACGATGTCAATGCGATATCGGGGATGAATGAGCCGCTATTCACTGCTCCGATATTGAATGGAGATTGGAGCCGGATCGTGCTGTGTGACAGCCCAACTCCGATGTGAAGTTCTACGTCACCCATTCACTCCCATGTTAAATGGTCGTTCCTGGGTTGGGGGAGCGTAGACATCGCACGGACGTTGTATTCAGAAATCGCAACGTGTAAACCTCCGATGCGATGCGGGAGAAACGTGCACTAAATGCGCGCTCCCGCGCCATTGAAGTGCGATATCGGAACGATATTGAAACGTGTAACCCCACCTTAAAATCCCGCTGTTGGAGATTTGACAGCAGGATTTAACTGGTTATCAGCTGCATTAGATCTCTGGATCCACCCACAGCTGTTAGAGGCAGATGATGGTTGATTTAATCATGTGCTGGGGAAGATGCGGGCTCAGCGTGTGAGCCATACCAAAGGCAGAGACACAATATATAGTGTAAATATAGGTGCGAGGTTGTGAAGGGGTTAATGTGATCACTGATGGAATGTGGAGGTTGAGGCTCAGGCCGTGTTCACACCGTGCGATTTTCATCTCTTTTTATCTTCTGCGTTTTTCTCTTTTGTTTCGTCAGGATCTGGATCGACTATTCAAAAAAACGCATCAGAAACGGATCATCCACTTGTGATCTGATTCTGATCCGTTTTGGATCTGATCTTTTCTGCTGCGGTTTTTTAGCCCCACACACAATGGGTTTAATGGGAAAAGCGGATCGGAGAAGCCGTAACGGACAGATCCTTTACAGATCTAAGGGAAAAACGCAGCAGATCATGAAAGCACAAACTGAACCGCAAAACTGGAATCCATTGACTTTGCTGAGATTCAACTCAAGTGATGAGATCACTGCAAAAACCGATCCAAAACTCAGTGTGAACATGAACACCGCTGCAAGGCCCCAATGCTCATTTGCGTTGTTTCCGCGTCCCTTTCTTTCTCCGCTGACGTCCGTTACATTCGCTGCTTCTGAATGTTCTGCAGAATCAAAACATCTAATTCCATCTTTAACCTTTTCTGTTGTTCGGTCACGTTCAGATTAAAAAGTTGCACCAAAATAAGAAAATTTGGACGTCAATAAGATAAGAGGAGGCAGAAGTCACAATGGATAAAGCAGCCGAAAAACATCTGGAAATCGGCAACTGCGCAAACAGCGGAGACAAAATATCCATAAATGTAAAATAGACTAAAAATGGCAGAAATGAAAAGGAAAATTAGACGCCAAAGAAGGAAATCGGAAAGTTATTGCATTTTGCAGGAAGGAAACTGTACAGTGACTGATGGGTATTGGGAGAAAACAGATCCCCTGAGACCTTGTGACCGTCCCCTGCAGCCCCCCTGCACTGAGACCCTGTGACCAGCCCCTGTGGCCCTTCTTACACGGAGACCCTTTGACTCGCCCCTATGGCCCCCCTTACACTGAGACCCTGTGACCGGCCCCTATGGCCCCCCTTGCAATGAGACCCTGTGACCGGCCCCTGTGGCCCCCCCTTACACTGAGAACCTGTGACCTGCCCCTATAGCCACCCTTGCACTGAGACCCTGTGACCGGCCCCTGCGGCCCCCCTTGCACTGAGATCTTGTGACCGGCCTCTGCGGCCCCCCTTACACTGAGACCCTGTACCCCCCTTGCACTGAGACCCTGTGACAGGCCCCTGTGGCCCCCCTTACACTGAGATCTTGTGACCGGCCCCTGCGGCCCCCCTTACACTGAGACCCTGTGGCCCCCCCTTACACTGAGACCCTGCGGCCCCCCTTACACTGAGACCCTGCGGCCCCCCTTACACTGAGAACCTGCGGCCCCCCTTACACTGAGACCCTGCGGCCCCCCCTTACACTGAGACCCAGGGCCCCCCTTGCACTCAGTCTCTGTGACCGGCCCCTGCGGCCCCCCTTACACTGAGACAATGTAGCCCCCTTGCACGGAGACCCTGTGACCGGCCCCTGCGGCCCCCCTTACACTGAGATCTTGTTACCGGCCCCTGCGGCCCCCCTTACACTGAGATCTTGTTACCGGCCCCTGCGGCCCCCCTTACACTGAGATCTTGTTACCGGCCCCTGCGGCCCCCCTTGCACTGAGACCCTGTGACCGGCCCCTGTAGCCCCCCTTACACTGAGACCCTGTAGCCCCCCTTGCACGAAGACCCTGTGACCGACCCCTGCGGCCCCCCTTACACCGAGATCTTGTGACCGGCCCCTGCGGCCCCCCTTACACTGAGACCCTGTGACCGGCCCCTGCGACCCCCCCTTACACTGAGACCCTGCGGCCCCCCTTACACTGAGACCCTGCGGCCCCCCTTACACTGAGACCCTGCGACCGGCCCCTGTGGCCCCCCTTGCACTGAGTCTCTGTGACCGGCCCCTGCGGCCCCCCTTGCACGGTGTCCGGCCCCTGCGGCCCCCCTTGCACTGATGCTGAGGGATGCAGGCTCTGTAGCAGCTGGGCTGTCGGATGCTGTGAGCCGTCACTTGCTCCTCGCACGTACTTTACTACTTAGATCCCATCTGCTGCTCCTCGCCGCTGCGCCTCGGCTTCGCAGTCACTAATTGATCACATCTCGCAGCGGAGGAATCACATTTCCAGGCTCCAGGGTCGGAGAGAGCGGATCGCAGCCTCCTGCGGAGTGAAGCCGCCGTCCGGCCATGCAGCCGCGCTGAGCTGCCGGGATCCGCCATGGTGCAGGGGGGGTTCCCAGGTAAGAGGCAGCGCTCTGATGAGCCCCGATCGTCCTATCTGCTTCATACAATCCGCCGGACTCATTGTGCCGGAGGTGAAGCTCCCCGGAGTCCCAGTGTTTGCATTGTGACATGTTTAATTAACTATTACAGATGTAGCAGAGCCGGACTTAGTCACTAAGTACCTGAGAGCCGCATTGTTTGCGCATTGTGATGATTCTGACTTTGGAATCAGTTTGGACATTTTATGACAGATGTAGCAGATCTGGGGGTGTGAAATATAATGAGCAGAGCTGAACTTGTCGTTTGGGCAACATCTAACGAACATGGTGATAAACTCTAATATCGATACAGATGCAATCATTAATGACAGATGTAGCAGAGCTCAAATAGGGTTAATCGTTGTAGCAGAGATGAGTTTGTCATTGGGGCTGTAACCTTTTCACCTGCAGAACAAAAAATCACAGATTGCAGCAATAATGTCAGATGATACATTCGTCTCTGCTAGATCCTGTGTAGAATCAGAGCTGTAGATGTAGCAGAGATGAGTTTGTCATGCTTCTAAAGGCCCAGTTACACACAGGTAATTCTGCAGAGATTGTGCGCAGACCTGTGAAATCATGGACACGTTGTTCTATTTTGTTGCTGTGTACAAATGTAACAATGTGTCCATGATTTCACTGCAACCAGAGATCTGCCAACAATCTCTGCACAGGTATCTGTGTGTGACTGGGCCTTTACTGTAAATCTGCAGATAACATAAATTATCAAAAGACACATCCAATTCTTCTGCCATTCTGTAGTCTTTGATTTTACGTCGGATTAGAAGTGAGATGTGGAAGAAACAAGATACAGATGTAGTCGAGTGGAGTTTGCAATGTGTAAGAACAAAGATGGAACATTTAATCATTTTGCAGCCAGGCATCGTGCCAAATAAACTTACAAAGTTGAGTCACAATTTCTGGTGATATTAGATTATTTTCTCTATATGATTACATAGGACTGTGCACAACACATGCACCCCCTCCCCAAAGGCTTATTTGAGTGTTGAGTATGTATTTTTTTTGGGTCATCTTTTATCTGAAAGTAAAGTTAAAGGGCGGCTTTTAGCTGCAATTTTAGAAAAACTGTGGAAAAATGCATCATGACTCACCTGACAAACTCAGCTCTGCTACATCTGCACCTGTCATCACAGTTATCACCTGTGTGATGACCTGTACAGACAGTGGAGAGTTCTGGAATCTCAGTTCTCACCTATACGACACTATAAGAGGCGGGCAGGGGGACGGTGGGCCAGGGGGACAATGGGACAGTGGCCAGGGGGACGGTGGGCCACGGAGGCAGGGGGACAATGGGACAGTGGCCAGGGGGACGATGGGACATAGGGCCAGGGAGGAAGTGGGATGGTGGGCCAGAGAGGCAGGGGGACGATGGGACAGGGGGGCAGCGTGATGGTGGGACAGCGGGTCAGGGGGACGGCGGGACAGGGGTACGTCGAGGCAGGGTGTCGGTGGGGCAGGAATGTGGGAGGTTTGATTAAAAATCCACAGTCTCTTGTTTAGCAGGGACGGTGCAGCTGCAATCATAGGTGCAAGGACTGGGAACATATATTTTTCTGTGGTTTTGTTCTTGTTCTTATTAAACCTTCGTGGATTTTTAGCTGTTTACAAAACAAAAAGACTTTGTATCTTTTATCCAAATATCTTAATGGATTTGTATCTTTTTGAAATGGACGTTAAGCTCTAATGAAAAACGCAGCAAAAAAGCAAAGCGGTGTGTGTGTGTGTGTCTGTGTGTGTGTGCGGTGTGTGTGTGTGCGGTGTGTGTGTGTGTGTGTGCGGTGTGTGTGTGTGTGCGGTGTGTGTGTGTGTGTGTGCGGTGTGTGTGTGTGTGTGTGTGTGTGCGGTGTGCGGTGTGTGTGTGTGCGGTGTGTGTGTGTGCGGTGTGTGTGTGTGCGGTGTGTGTGTGTGCGGTGTGTGTGTGTGTGTGTGTGCGGTGTGTGGTGTGTGTGTGTGTGTGTTGTATGTGTGTGTGCGTGTTGTATGTGTGTGTGTGTGCTGTGTGTTCGGTATGGTGTGTGCGGTGTGTGTGTTCGGGGTGTGTGGTGTAGTGTGTATGTGCGGTGTGTGTGTGTTTGGTGTGTGTGCGGTGTAGTGTGTGTGTGTGTGTGTGTTCGGGGTGTGTGTTCGGGGTGTGTGTGTGTGTGTATGTGCGTTGTGTGTGGTGTGTGTGTGTGCTGTGTGTGTTGTGCGTGTGTGTGTGGTGGGTGTGTGTGTGGTGCGTGTGTGTGTGGTGTGTGTGTGTGTTCGGTGTGTGTGTGGTGTGTGTGGTGTGTGCACAGTGTGTGTGTGTTCGGGGTGTGTGGTGTAGTGTGTGTGTGTGTGTGGTGTGTGTGTGTGTGTTCGGGGTGTGTGGTGTAGTGTGTGTGTGTTCGGTGTGTGTGTGCTGTGTGCTGGGTGAGGTGTGCTGTGTGTTCGGTGTGTGTGTGGTGTGTGTATGTGCGGTGTGTGTGTCTGTTTTTTGGCGTTTTCCTGCCATGAGATGCATCTTTTGTGCTGGTGTCTCCTCGCCTCTCGGGGCCTCTGTGTGTCCGGGATGACAGGACGCCGGTCAGATTGGATAAATTTACATCGCAACTTTTTTTGTTCTAAAAAGTTACAAAAATGAAGAACATTTATTTGATTTTGTGCAAAGTTCATTAATCATTTGCTCAATTACTTAAAACAAAATGCAGATTATGATTCTGATGCTTCAGTTGTAAAATCCTTTTAAATCTCGTCTTGTGGCTCTGAGCGCTGGTGAAGTCCTCGCGGTGGGGCGCCGCTGTCGCTCCATCATCCATTTATATCACAGGTGGATGAAGCCGCAGATCTGTCACCTTGTGCTCCGCTGTAGGAAATCAATAGGAGTCGGCTGTGTGCAGAACGTGGAGGTCTCCCATCATCTCCACCGCCGGGTGGGGGGAGTAGTTACTTTTATTAGGCCAAGTATTAGGGGTTTGTTTTCAGGGATCGGGGAGGTCTATGCAGCCCCTCTTCACCTTCATCATGTCTGACGCCTCCACCATCATCAATAATACAGGGACACGCTGCTGCTGCTCCTCGGGATTTTGTGGACTGAGCAGAAAAATAAATCACCTGGAGAAACGAGAACATTCAGTTATTTTAGTGTTTGCTCCAAACTCTGAGACTGCGAGATCTGCCTGCGACACCAATCAGAGGATCCGGGGGACATCCCCGCCCAATATCTGGATAATCTCCATTAAATAGAAATACTTCAGTCGTCCTCTTCTGTCAAGTGCTGCAGGATTGTATCCAGTGAGGGCTCCGTTATATTCATTACTGCGAGAGTGAAGCGGCAGTAGTGTTCATCCAGAAGATACAAATGACAACTGTCTAGGAATCTGAGAACATTGCGCTATAGGGTCTTATCTTTATATGAAAAGAGTAACCAGAATCTGCTCACCTGGTCCAGTTGTGTATACGCACAACCAAGCATGAGCGCGAGGGGTCACCTGCTGCAGGATCCACACATCCACAGGTCACCGCGGTGCAAGAAATGCTCTGTAGGACGATGTGTCACACAATCCGCGCTGCTGACAAGGAAACACCAGGACACCGGAGTATCTGGAAATGTGGCTTTATTCCTCCAATCCGACGCATTTCCTTCCTCAGGGAATAGCTCCGAAACGCGTCGGATTGGAGGAATAAAGCCACATTTCCAGATACTCCGGTGTCCTGGTGTTTCCTTGGCAGCAGCGCGGATCGTGTGACACATCGTCCTACAGAGCAAAAATGAGAACTGGGAAGAAAGTGACAGCAAATGTGGTTACTTCACCCAGAATTCCTGTCCCGTAGTGATACTAGGTAACTGTACAGCCAGTATTACACTCCAGAGCTGCACTCACTATTCTGCTGGTGCAGTCGCTGTGTACATACATTACATTACTGATCCTGAGTCACCTCCTGTATTATCCTCCAGAGCTGCACTCACTATTCTGCTGGTGCAGTCACTGTGTACATACATTACATTACTGATCCTGAGTTACCTCCTGTATTATACTCCAGAGCTGCACTCACTATTCTGATGGTGCAGTCACTGTGTACATACATTACATTACTGATCCTGAGTTACCTCCTGTATTATACTCCAGAGCTGCACTCACTATTCTGCTGGTGCAGTCACTGTGTACATACATTACATTACTGATCCTGAGTTACCTCCTGTATTATACTCCAGAGCTGCACTCACTATTCTGCTGGTGCAGTCACTGTGTACATACATTACATTACTGATCCTGAGTTACCTCCTGTATTATACTCCAGAGCTGCACTCACTATTCTGCTGGTGCAGTCACTGTGCACATACATTACATTACTGATCCTGAGTTACCTCCTGTATTATACTCCAGAGCTGCACTCACTGTTCTGCCAGTGCAGTCACTGTGTACATACATTACATTACTGATCCTGAGTTACCTCCTGTGTTATACTCCAGAGCTGCACTCACTATTCTGCTGGTGCAGTCACTGTGTACATACATTACATTACTGATCCTGAGTTACCTCCTGTATTATACTCCAGAGCTGCACTCACTATTCTGCTGGTGCAGTCACTGTGTACATACATTACATTACTGATCCTGAGTTACCTCCTGTATTATACTCCAGAGCTGCACTCACTATTCTGCTGGTGCAGTCACTGTGTACATACATTACTGATCCTGAGTTACCTCCTGTATTATACTCCAGAGCTGCACTCACTATTCTGCTGGTGCAGTCACTGTGTACATACATTACATTACTGATCCTGAGTTACCTCCTGTATTATCCTCCAGAGCTGCACTCACTATTCTGCTGGTGCAGTCACTGTGTACATGCATTACATAACTGATCCTGGTTACCTCCTGTATTATACTCCAGAGCTGCACTCACTATTCTGCTGGTGCAGTCACTGTGTACATGCATTACATTACTGATCCTGAGTTACCTCCTGTATTATACTCCAGAGCTGCACTCACTATTCTGCTGGTGCAGTCACTGTGTACATACATTACATTACTGATCCTGAGTTACCTCCTGTATTATACCCCAGAGCTGCACTCACTATTCTGCTGGTGCAGTCACTGTGTACATACATTACATTACTGATCCTGAGTTACCTCCTGTATTATACTCCAGAGCTGCACTCACTATTCTGCTGGTGCAGTCACTGTGTACATACATTACATAACTGATCCTGGTTACCTCCTGTATTATACTCCAGAGCTGCACTCAATATTCTGCTGGTGCAGTCACTGTGTCCATACATTACATTACTGATCCTGAGTTACCTCCTGTATTATCCTCCAGAGCTGCACTCACTATTCTGCTGGTGCAGTCACTGTGTACATACATTACACTACTGATCCTGAGTTACCTCCTGTATTATGCTCCAGAGCTGCACTCACTATTCTGCTGGTGCAGTCACTGTGTACATACATTACATTACTGATCCTGAGTTACCTCCTGTATTATACTCCAGAGCTGCACTCACTATTCTGCTGGTGCAGTCACTGTGTACATACATTACATTACTGATCCTGAGTTACCTCCTGTATTATACTCCAGAGCTGCACTCACTATTCTGCTGGTGCAGTCACTGTGTACATACATTACATTACTGATCCTGAGTTACCTCCTGTATTATACTCCAGAGCTGCACTCACTATTCTGCTGGTGCATATGTTTGATTTTAAACAACCTGTAAAATAGTCATCATATGGACAGACCTTTTAAAACAAGCATTATATTCTCTCCTTAATAAAAAAGTGACATCTGTTTCCACGTTGTTCCTCACTTTGCTCACAGTTTGTAGATATAAAAGATAAAATAAATTTCACAGAAATTCCATCATCAGTCACAAAAGCAGGAAATTGTCAAAATTAAAGTGATTTTCAGCTGATCCCGGATTCTGCAGTGTGAGGAGATGAGTTCTCTCTCCTGCACCTCAGACTGTGTGGAATGGTTTTACTCATTAATATGAAAGAGCTTAAGTCAAATAGGAAGGGAATAATATACTTCAATAAGGTCACCGTAACAGCTATAATACTGCCCCTATATACAAGAATATAACTACTATAATACTGCCCCTATATACAAGAATATAACTACTATAATACTGCCCCTATATACAAGAATATAACTACTATAATACTGCTCCTATATACAAGAATATAACTACTATAATACTGCTCCTATATACAAGAATATAACTACTATAATACTGCTCCTATATACAAGAATATAACTACTATAATACTGCCCCTATATACAAGAATATAACTACTATAATACTGCCCCTATATACAAGAATATAACTACTATAATACTGCTCCTATATACAAGAATATAACTACTATAATACTGCCCCTATATACAAGAATATAACTACTATAATACTGCTCCTATATACAAGAATATAACTACTATAATACTGCCCCTATATACAAGAATATAACTACTATAATACTGCTCCTATATACAAGAATATAACTACTATAATACTGCTCCTATATACAAGAATATAACTACTATAATACTGCTCCTAATATACAAGAATATAACTACTATAATACTGCTCCTATATACAAGAATATAACTACTATAATACTGCCCCTATATACAAGAATATAACTACTATAATACTGCTCCTATATACAAGAATATAACTACTATAATACTGCCCCTATGTACAAGAATATAACTACTATAATACTGCTCCTAATATACAAGAATATAACTACTATAATACTGCCCCTATATACAAGAATATAACTACTATAATACTGCCCCTATATACAAGAATATAACTACTATAATACTGCCCCTATATACAAGAATATAACTACTATAATACTGCCCCTATATACAAGAATATAACTACTATAATACTGCCCCTATATACAAGAATATAACTACTATAATACTGCCCCTATATACAAGAATATAACTACTATAATACTGCCCCTATGTACAAGAATATAACTACTATATTACTGCTCCTATGTACAAGAATATAACTACTATAATACTGCCCCTATGTACAAGAATATAACTACTATAATACTGCTCCTATATACAAGAATATAACTACTATAATACTGCCCCTATATACAAGAATATAACTACTATAATACTGCCCCTATATACAAGAATATAACTACTATAATACTGCTCCTATACACAAGAATATAACTACTATTATACTGCCCCTATATACAAGAATATAACTACTATAATACTGCCCCTATATACAAGAATATAACTACTATTATACTGCCCCTATATACAAGAATATAACTACTATAATACTGCCCCTATATACAAGAATATAACTACTATAATACTGCTCCTATATACAAGAATATAACTACTATAATACTTCTATATACAAGAATATAACTACTATAATACTGCCCCTATATACAAGAATATAACTACTATTATACTGCCCCTATATACAAGAATATAACTACTATTATACTGCTCCTATATACAAGAATATAACTACTATTATACTGCCCCTATATACAAGAATATAACTACTATTATACTGGCCCTGGCTTTGCATCTTCTGCATTTTTTGATCAGAACACATTATTACGTTGCTTTGAGTATTGTTATACTTGAGTTGACTTTTCCGCTCTCTATAGTTGAATCTCGGCTGTTTTGGCCCCTTCAGCTGATCACATCGGCTTTGTGTAAATATACTTATGGTTGTTTTCCCTATGGAGGCAATAATTATATATTATAATTGGACTTGAGCTGCAGAATTGGAAACAATGAATAAATGAGTCTCCTGGTGCAGCCGAATCTGCATCCTCAGTTAACCCCTTGTGTGCCGATATCTTCATTAAGGTACCTTTACACGTGGCAACTTACTGGTTGCAGTGAAATCATGGACACATTGTTACATTTGTACACAGCCACAAGATAGAACAATGTGTCCATGATTTCACTGCAACCAGTAAGTTGCCAGTGAAATTCCTAGAAATGTTGCCGCGTGTAACTGTAGCCTTACAAAGAACTTAGGTTTGATGGAATCTCTGAACATAAATATGGTAATCCGGGGGTCTGACATTCCCGGACCCTGCACTGTGGATCGTTAGTGAACAGACTGATTGCGTTGCTTGTCATGTTGTCTTTCTGGATCTGTGTTTTTTGTTGCTTTCATTTTACCTTTAATATGTCACTGTGGTTCGCTATGTGACTGTAAACCTGCCGTTCTCCTGTAGCGGTGAGCATGCAGTGGTCTAGTCGGGGTTCTTTGTACACCGACTCCTTCTTTTGCACAGACCTTCTTCCAGTTGGGGTTAAGCTTATATTGGAAGGTAGCTCAGCGTTCCCCAGGTCTATGGGGCTGATGTGTAACCACCAAGCTCTGTGCCTCAGTCCTCATTTGTAACTACCAAACAGTTTACCTTCATTCTAGTTTGTAATCGCCGGTCCTCATGTCCGAGGTGTTACCACCAACCTCCGTGCCTGAACCCCCATATGTAACTGCCAGTCTCTGCCCGATACCTGCCATGCTGTGTTCTTCAACTCTGATGTGTAACTGCCAGAATGTGTGTGTGTCTCATGTTGTTTTGTAATGGCTGCGCTTTGTCCTTGTTGTGACGCTGCAGAGCTCTTTGTTTTCGTTCTGCCATGGAACCGTTTTGCTCTGTGCCTTCATTCTTGTGACACCAGTCACTACATGACAAAGCGACGGGCAGAGTAGTCAAATATTCTGGAGGTCAGATACAAAGAGATGATATCGTGGACTAAGGGAATAGTCAAAGGCATAATCAGGGTTCAAAATACCAGGAAGATGGCAGATCAGAGCAAAGGGACAAGGCAAACAGAGGGTCAGAGAAGGTCCAAGGTCTGACGACAATAGAACACACCACCGAGCACAGATGAACGAGGCCAACAAACACCAATGAGCAAATGCTACGACTGGCAGAGATCTGAGACTGACTGCTCAGCTAAGTAGCTGGGCAATCATAGAAAAGAGGGAACGCCTGAAGAAGTCCAGCACCTTCCAGTCTCTGATTGGATGGCTGAGCTGTGAATCAACACACTGACAACTCAGCACACCCCGCCACTTCATTGAATGAGCTGTCAATTAACACATCAATAGCTCAGCACTGGATTGGGTGACTGAGCTGTCACTTGACCTCTCATTACAGCCCTGACTCCATAGTGCGGCAGACTGTCACTCATTATGTCACACGCATTAAGCGGAGGAATCGTGACGATTCTGTGTGACCGCCAAGCTCTGTGCCTTCACCTAACATTGATGAGACTTCTGTCAGTGAACGTCTGTTGCAGTTGAACCAGTGTGAATACGGCTCCATCCTAGAGCAGGTTATCAGTTGGTACCATACGCCGGGCACAAAGACTGACCCTGTAACCATCTGCCGGGTATTCCTCTGATGTGATACTTGTGTTTATTCCTGCCCTTTCTCTTACTCTCCACGATGTTAGATCTATCTATCTCCACTGCTTGTTTCCTTCTTTCTTCTTTTGTTGTCGGTCACCGCGGTTCACAGTACAGGAGCCGCCGCTACCAGCACCGGATCACCCCTGCGCTCGGCCGCCGTCGTCTGTAACCATGGCGATGTCCTTTTAGAAAAGACCCCGATAAGATGAAGGTTCAATTATGGGAGAAGAGTCGAATCTTAGTCACAAGTATCGATCCAGAGGATCCCTGAATGATTGCAGCCGGCGGCAGTAAATGAATAGCGTCGTCACTCCACTGCTGCGAACCTCTTACTTTATTTTTTTTTCTCTAAGTATTTTCTTTTTTTTTTTTCAACAGATTTTTTACATTCAATGTATTTTTTTTTTTTCAAACTATTTTTATTAAGTTTTCACAAAAAGTGTAAAAAACAGTTACATAAATGCTTTCATTCTTGGGCTATTTATCAAAATAGTCCACTGACATATAATGATATAACTCCTCCACTAACCTACTTTATCCCCCCATTCAATGTATTTTTATTGACTAAGTAACAAAACGTTATGCAATAATGAAAACCTCTTACATTATAAACAATTGGTGGTGAAGGACCGTCGTCCAGAATCGAGTGATTATCTCACGAGGAAGGAATACAGAGACGTCTCCTCCAAAATAAGAGATTTAACTAAGAAAATAAAACCTGTTTCTATGTAGGAAAAAAAGGAATTAAGAGTCCTAAAAAGGGAAAGGAAAAGGCAAGAAAGCAGGAAAACAAGGGAATGGGAAGAAAAGGAATTTACCGTATTTTTGGACTATAAGATGCACTTTTGTTCCCCAAATTTGGGGTGAAAATAGGGATGCGTCTTATAGTCTGGATGTAGCCTACCTGGGGCGAGGTGGTAAGGAGGGGTCGCAAGGTCGCCTCAGCATGGAGTTGTCAGCAACACGAGTGGAGCGATTCTGTGTGCCATGGGCCGGGAGGAGGCGATGTTCCTGGACCTGAGCCGGGAAGAGGGGATGTTGTGACAGTGGATGCGATAGGCTTGAAAATAATGGCTATGCAGGCGGTGCATGCAGAGATTCAGATATTGGCTCTCTGAGATCTCACTCTGTGCATATGTCTCCTCCGCAGCCATTTTTTTCAAGCCTATCGCATCCACTGTCGCAACACCCCCTCTTCCCGGCCCAGGGCCCGCAGCAACCCCTCCTCAATGGTGCTTGCCTCGCACCACAATACCCCTCCTTTTAGCCAAGGACCCACCGCATCGCCCCACTTGTGCCGCTGCCTAAATCCTGCGGTGGTGACATTGTGTCCTGTGACAACGCTCTACCGCCATCGTGCCTCTCCGGTAAGATACACTCAACTATCAATCCGGGTCTAGGATTATATAACGGAGCCCAAATTTAACATTAACATTTCTTTATTTTCCTTTTTGTAAATTTGGGGCTCATCTTATTGTCCGGTGCATGTACGGTAAGTGTCTGACTGTATGGGCCATCATATAACCAACAGCACCAATCTACATCCAAAATAGTGAATCGTATAACACCACTGAAATAATGTATGAAAATCTGAAGAATCCTGAAACATAATAAAAAAGCTCCAGATTCTCCTAAAATTGTGCATTACTGTCACCAGAGAGCGCTTCCACCCGCAGATTATAACCCTCTCATTGCACCATTCCATTAAAGAATTGTCATAGACATAAGACGACTATTTAACGTCCAAGAAGTGAAAGCCATGACTGTACTATAATGTCGAATCTCCTTTTCCCCTAGAGAAAATAAGGCAGCGATATGCCGACCTCCCCGGGGAGCTGCTCATCATTGAGCTGGAGAAGGATCCTCATGGGCTGGGCCTCAGCCTCGCTGGGAATAAGGACCGGTCCCGGATGAGCATCTTCATTGTTTCCATTAATCCAGATGGACCTGCTGGGAGAGATGGGAGGATCCAGGTGGGCGACGAGCTGCTCGAGGTAAAAAGTTCATCAAATTTAGTTATGACTGCACTGATTGATCGTCTATAATGTATCACACTCATGATAGGCTTAGATACACAACTCATAGCAGGATTATGCACCAGCTCAGGAGACAATATCATATGTGATGAGCTTAGATACAGCAGCTCAGCAGACTCTTATCGCACACTGCGGCATCAGACCAGCACAGTTATGATCTTTCAGCCCTTTATGAAATTCTATTCTTGTGCAATTCCAAAAAAAATTAAGATTTTAACTGGCAATATATTACTCCTCCTCCTTTCGGGCATAACCCCACCCCCGAGGATCTTCTTTCCCTAACGATCAGTTCCAGTTTTGTGGTGTTTGCAGCTCATTTCTGGTCTGTGTTACACATCACAGTCTGGGATTCCTGATATCGAGGTCTTGAATCATGAAACAGGTCTTTATTTTCTGCTTGGATTTCGGAGACGATTTTTCCAATTAATGAGGCCCCTTTCACATCTAAGCATTGGCTGCGTTTTGCTTCATTTGCTTTTTTTTGCGTTTTTGCCCCATTGATTTTAATGGAAAATACATTAAAAACGCAAAACACATGCGGTTTTGCAAACGCAGTCCACAACATTGCAGCCCACGTTTTGGGCGGCATTTGCAAAAAACGCATACAATTTGTGTTTTTTCATGCTTTTTTAATGTGTTTTTTATTAAAATCAATGGGGGCAAAACCGCATAGAAACGCAAATGAAGCAAAACGCAGCCAATGCTTAGATGTGAAAGGGGCCTGAGATGTTTATAGCTTCTAGAACTCTGATACAATTGTATCCGAGGACAATTATCTTCCGTGATGCCATCAATTCTCTAAATAGTCAGATACAGATTCAACATTTTGTGTCTATAATCCGGGAACAAATAAACACTTCTGTTCAGCCGGTAGAGGGTTCTCCGATCTGCGGCCGGCTGAGGGAGTTCTCTGATCTGCGTCCGGCGGTGGGAGTTCTCCGATCTGCGGCTGGCTGAGAGTTCTCCGATCTGTGTCCGGCGGTGGGAGTTCCCCGATCTGCGGCCGGCGGGGGGTTCTCCGATCTGCGTCCGGCGGTGAGAGTTCTCCGATCTGCGTCCGGCGGTGGGAGTTCTCTGATCTGCGGCCGGCGGGGGGGGGGTTCTCTGATCTGCGGCCGGCGGAGGGTTCTCTGATCTGCGGCCGGCGGGGGGGGGGGGTTCTCTGATCTGCGGTTGGCGGGGGGGGGTTCTCTGATCTGGCGGTTGGCGGGGGGGGTTCTCTGATCTGCGGCCGGCGGGGGGAATTCTCTGATCTGCGGCCGCGGGGGGGGGGTTCTCTGATCTGATCTGATTGCGGCTGGGGGGGGTTCTCTGATCTGCGGCCGGCGGGGGGGGGTTCTCTGATCTGCGGTTGGCGGGGGGGGTTCTCTGATCTGCGGCCAGCGGGGGGAATTCTCTGATCTGCGGCCGGCGGGGGGGGGGTTCTCTGATCTGCGGGGCGGGCTCGGGGGGGGGGGTTCCTGATCTGGGGGGGCGGGTCTCTGATCTGCGGCCGCGGTGCGGGGGGGGGTTCTGCTGTCTGATCTGCGGCCGGCGGGGTTCTCTGATCTGCGGCGGCGGGGGTTCGATCTGCGGCGGCGGGGGGTTCTCTGATCTGCGCGCGGCGTCCGCGCGGGGGTTCTGTCTGCGGGGGGGTTCATCTCTGATCTGCGGCGGGGGGGGGTTCTCTGATCTGCGGCCGGCGGGGGGTTCTCTGATCTGCTGGCCGGGGGGGGGGTGTTCTCTTGATCTGCTAAGTGTTTTTCTGATATTGAAGATTTATAGAAAAATTCCCAGATTCCTTCTAGAATCCGCTCTCGTCTCACACGGGGGCGCCGGACGCTCTCACTTGAAGATTTAGTTTCTAGCAGCCATATAATGGTATTTTATAAATTGGATTTCCGGATTATATAAAAGTCGGCTGATCCCAGAGACGGAACAAAATGGATTAACGAAACGTCGTCATATCGCGAAATGCAAAGCCTGAGCGCGTCCATGGTGGAGATTGTAGGGTATGAAGGCTATTCCTGGTAGAGGGGGCGCCATGGTGGACCTGGGGGTGCCACAGTTCATCACATGACTCGGACACATGTGAGATGGACAACGACTAAATAGAAGATGTAAAGAACTTTACCCTACTCGGATCAATGATCACTCAAGATGCAATGATGACACCGGAAGTCAATAGGAGAAAAGCTATGGACAAATCAACAATGAGGTCACTGGACGAGGTCTTCACATCAAGGAACATTTCACTGGTGATGAAGACACGGCTCGTACATAGTCTGGTCTATTCTGTAGTAACAATTCACTGGTGATGAAGACCCGGCTCGTATATAGTCTGGTCTATTCTGTAGTAACATTTCACTGGTGATGGAGACACGGCTCGCACGTAGTCTGGTCTATTCTGTAGTAACATTTCACTGGTGATGAAGACACGGCTCGTACATAGTTGGTCTATTCTGCAGTAACATTTCCTGGTGATGAGACACGGCTCGTAATAGTCTGGTCTATTCTGTAGTAACATTTCACTGGTGATGGAGACACGGCTCGTAATAGTCTGGTCTATTCTGTAGTACATATCACTGTGATGGAGACACGTCGTACATAGTCTGCTCTATTCTGTAGTAACATTTCACTGGTGATGGAGACACGGCTCGTACATAGTCGGGTTATTCTGTAGTACATTCACTGGTGATGGAGACACGGCTCGTACATAGTCTGGTCTATTCTGTAGTAACATATCACTGGTGATGGAGACACGGCTCGTACATAGTCTGCTCTATTCTGTAGTAACATTTCACTGGTGATGGAGACACGGCTCGTACATAGTCTGGTCTATTCTGTAGTAAGACATGGAAGAGACACCTGGATGATAAAGGAACAAGACAGAAGAAGAATCAATGACTTTATAATGTAGAGCTGGAGAAGGATGATATCAATACCCTGGATGGAGAGAAGAACAAACACCTCAATTCTGGAACAAATCAAGCCAGACATGTCACTGGAAGGAAGATCACCAAGATACGATTTGTCTACACATCATATGAAGCAATCACTGGAGAAGACATCATGGTGGGGAGAATAGAAGGAACTTGGGAAAGAGGAAGACCAGCAACCCAGTGGTTTGATACTGTCAAGATAACGGTGAAGAAGATGCTGGTGTAGCTATCTAGGCTTGGAGAAGACCCTGGTGTACCTATCTAGGCTTAGAGAAGATCCTAGTGGACCTATCTAGGCTTGGGATGACCCTGGTGGATCTATCGAGGCTGCACAAGATCGATCTTCCTACAGAGCGTTCATCCATCAATCTGTCATGGCTCCAGTTTGGGGTGAAGCCCAGTAAATGAGTAGCTGTAGACCATATTGCAGAGCACGGCGGGCAGATTTATCACACCGGTCTCCATTTAGGATTAGTGCGACCATTCACTGCTCGCACACAGGTTTATCATGAGTGACGCCGGCGCCCCCTACAGGGGAGTGTGTGCAATATTTACTGAGCAGTTTTCTTTCTTTCCTGTCCTGTAAATCCTCGCTCTTTGCATTGAATATAGACAGTGCTGACGCCCAGCCGCATTCTTGCTTTCCATTCATGTGAGGTTGTCGGGCATGCTGGGAGTTGTAGTGCACACCATCCCTGGTTGCAGGCTTTAGGCAGGGGCACACAAGCCATGGCCTCATGAGATGGATCTAGGTAATGGGGTCACACTGAGTAAAGACTTCTCTTGCTCCCTTTCACCTTTGTGTAGTAGAGCCGGTGTTGAGGGACAATGTATTGTGCAGGCAGGTCGCCGGTGCCTCGTCCAGCTCCACACAGGCTGGAGATGATCCTCTGACGCTTATAGAAAGTGACGCGTCACCATTAACCTGCATTTTATTGAATGTCACCGGGATAATCTCTCCTCTGAAGGTGTAAATAACTGCAGGAAAGGTCACTGTCCATTATCCACACAGACACGTCCGCAGCTCCTGCGCAGCCTCCTGAGGACGAGCTGTCAATCATCCGTGCGTTTCCTTGGCCGTCGTTCAGACTCGAGCTGCTGATTGACTGTTCCCCGGAGCCTCCGTCTGGCAGGTGGAGATGATGGAGCCGGGACTGAATCCTCGGTGCGATAGAAATCACATGAAGGGGCGGAAGGGAAATGGTGCAAGTGCTACAATGTAACAAAAGTGGATCAGGAATGCAGATCACTGATACATTGTGTTCAATTCTGCGCTGATCTCAAGATCTCGGCTCCGGTCAATGTAACAATAACTCCAGAAGCTGCAGGATGTCAGTCCTGACACTTCTCACCAGCGGAGGATCAGGAATCTGTGCACACTGTGCGGTTTGTGCTGCAGAAATCGTCTGCATTTATAATAATCCCTGTCAATTTACAGGCCGCTTTTGGGCTGCATTTTCCCCATTGACTCCATTATAAACCCCAAAAAAGTATCACAAATGGATTGGGATTCACACAGTGCGTTTACTGCCATTTCCAGAGCAAAAACGCTCCAATACTCGCCCTCCCCGGTGATCCACTGTGATCCACGGTGATCCCTGGTGATTCTTCCTCCGTGCACCGACAGGAGATGTGTTTATCGATCCTCCAGGACCTGTGTCATGTGACTGGTCATGTGACTCAGACTGTCATATGGTGCACAGAATCTGGAGGGACGATACACACAGCTTCTGCCGCTGCACGGAGGAAGGATCACCAGGGATCACCGGGGATCACCAGGGAGGGTGAGAAAGTGTGTGTCTGTCTTTGTCTGTCCCCTTATTTGTGCTGCGTTTTTGTGCTGTTTGTAATGTGCACAAACACAATACATTTGTGCTGCCTTTGTGTTTACACAGCTGCGTTTGTGTAGCAGCTGACAAATGCAGCACAAAAAAATACGTCCAGTGTGCACATAGCCTTAAAATGCCTCCTATCTTGTAGTTGTCACACTGGGATATACAGCTCCCACCACGCTGCACAAAACATGGGGAGAGGAAAGAAATGGAAAGGAAGGCCCTGAAGGTAGGGAGCGGGGAATGGGACACCTCCTCCCACTCTCCAGTATCTTACCATATCTGCCCTAGCAGTCACATGCGGGTCCTTCCCCCCTGATGCTGTCATATACCTAGAATCAGACTGTCACCACTACTCACCCCTGTATAGAGCCAAGGTCGGTGAGTACACCAGACTGCACCACTGGTGTAATCCAACACAGGGATAGATAAACAGACAGGGAACATAGACAAAAAGGATATAACAACTAATCTACAGCCAAACACCAGAGGCTACAGCCGACTCCGCTCCAACCAGGACTCCAGAAACAGCAAGGCCCCTCCTCACTCCACCGAGGTCAGCATAGAAAGGGATCTTCTATTACCTGCATCAGGTGATGGGGTCATGTGACTATGTATACGGAGGTGGGGGTGGTCACCAACCAGCATCACCTGACCCAGCAACTTCCAGAAGCTTCCAGCAAGGAAAACTGACATTAACACTTGCTGGTGCAAAAGAAATTAAACACATTTAGATACCGCAGACTCCTGAGCTGTCACAAATCTCCTAAAGACTGGAATCTCGTGACCGTAGTAATCCACTGGATCATAACTGAGAAATCAAGCTGTGGAGCCCTATGCAAATTAGCCTAAAAGTGCATTGGGGCGTGTCCATGCTCCCACTCCTGATTGTAACTGGTAGAAATTGTGATCCTTATTTTAATTGCATCACACAGAAACAATAGTTTTTCATATTCTTGTTAAATTGTAAACACAAAGAGATGCGTCAGCCGGCGGCGGCCGCCCCTGGAGCTGCTCCGTTCTCTGCTGTAGATCATTAAGCGGTTTCTAGCGGACTCTGAATACATTTCTATTTTTATTTTTCTGTTTTAGCTGAATAACCAGATTCTGTTTGGAAAAAGTCACCAAAATGCGTCAGCAGTTATCAAGTCTGCGCCCCCCAAGGTGAAGCTGGTGCTAATCAGGTGAGAATGACGGAACGTTCATCTGTGCGACCTTCTGACGGGAGCAACTTCTCAATGTAAATGCAGATACACAGACGTGAGTAGGTGTTGTGTGGTGGGATCTCTGTATAGAAGATTTCAGGGAGGGAGATTAGGACATTGCTAAGAGCAACTTATCCAACACGGACTTGTGTGTCACTATTTGCAAGGTTAAAGCTACTGTGGGACTTGTTGCCGCTCTTCTTTGCATATTTGCTGTTGTCTAGTGTATTATTGCACCAATCCCTGGTATTCAGAGCTTTGGCACTCCAGTCTCCGGCGTCTAATGGTTGGATGCACCATACAGTAGTCCCTGGCATCCAGTAGTTTGGTGCATGGTGCAACTCTACCCAGCATCCAGTGGTTTGAGTCATGATGCAACAATCCCCAGCATCCAATCGTTTGGTGCATGGTGCAGTGGTCCTTGGCTTCCAGTGGTTTGGTGCAGATGCAATTATACCTAACACTAAGTAATAAGAGAATCCAAAACCCACGAAAGATATAAACTTTAATTCCATTAACTACAAAATTAAATAATGGACAAAAAAAATAAAAGTTCAGGTTTAAGAAACTGAAGAAGTCTTGTGTTTTGGTGAGAAGTTTATCCGTATTGTGCTCGGAGATTTCACATGGACACGTCCTGCTGCGAGAGATCAAACAACCTAATTTAGCATTTAAGTAATCTCCTTAGTCAGCAGAACATTTGCATTTCTTAGTCCGGTTCCCTTTGTATCGGCGCGGTGAAGACGTTCTTCAGTGGAGGAGAGAAATATTATATAATGCTGATAATTCTTCAAGACGTCCGAAGGGCGCCCTGAGCTCAACCAAGGCCGCCGGCTGGATCAAACGTCGCCCTGAGCTCAACCAAGGCCGCCGGCTGGATCGGACGTGGCCCTTGGCTCAGCCAGGGCTGCCGGATCATTTCTTCCTAAATTCTTCTGAAGTTGGGCTTTGTGTTATTGGTTAGGTAGTCAGTTATCCGCCTGATTGCAAATCATACTATTCCCCTCGCCTTCCCTCTTGCTTTACACTGCATCGCTGCTCCATTTGAGCATAACTATAATCAGTGTCTGCACCCAATGCAATCATGATCTATTGCTGGGGTATACCATTGCTATCACATTATTGGGGGTTTGACCTCTGCGACCAGACCAGTCTCTTCATTCTCTGGATCAGGGTAAGTCCTAGAGATCAGGTTCACACCAATCCCCTCTACTTTACACTGCAGTTCTGCTTTTGTAGCTAGGGCTGGTATTTATGCCACATTCCCCACACTGAGTATTGTTAGTCATTGCTGATTCAATAAAGATGAGATGAATTGATGATCAGATCATGAGAATAATACAGTATTAGGGAATTGCTATTTATGCTGTTCTTTAATGTTTTGCTATAGATTTACGAGGGGTCATGTGCAGCGGCTTTAGATTATGAGGGATAGAGAAGAATCTGGAGTCACAGCGGACCATTGTCAGTCAGGCTGATGGGATGTTCCTCTCCTTGTTCTCTTGCCTTCGTCCTCCTCCAGGACATTAGTATTCTCATTAGATCTATGGATTTCAGCCTCCGGGAAGTTTATGGAGGAATTGAACCTTCCTTCCTTTCTAATTGTCTCCAGAAAGGTTCTGTGACAGGGAAATAATTAGAACAGACGGAGCCGCTGAGGACGCTCGATGCCTCTGTGTCCTTGTCTTCAGGTCACAATATCTTCATTTCCCACAGTCTCCACCAATCGTAATTGGAAGTTGGGTTAAAAAATAATTCCACTTCCAAATAATTATATTAGTGAATGTTTATATATACGTGAAGAACAGGTACGAGGACGCAACGTGGCAGGAAAAGGCAACAAAGGTTTATTACACACAAATCACAGGATAAAACAATGAAGTGCAATAAGAAGCCGTACAAAGGATTAGAAGGAAATCGGGAGAATACTCCAATACCTACACAAGTTCAGGGTCTCTGGTCTTGGAAGCGTCACTGACTCCATGACATCAGTCACAATCTCACTTATCTAATAATTCAACCTATTAACACCCTCGCTCTAACGGGACTATAGAGTAACAACCCGCTAAGCAGCAAGTCCAATGTTAGTGAATAACTAACCGACCATTTCACATAGATCGTCTACTGGCAGCATTGTTCACTTTTCAGCATTCAGTCTACAGGTTCCGTTTGGAGTTCATGTTCGGTCTTCAGGTTCTGTATGGAGTCAGTGCTCTTTATTTGGTCTTTGGTTCATTTGGACTCGATGTTCAGTCTTCATCTTTCGTCTGGAGTCGATGTTTGGTCTTCGGCTTCCCTCTGTTATCCATGTTTGGGCTTCAAGTTCCATTTGGGTTGGTGTTTGGTCTCTGAGTTGCGTCTGGAGTCGATGTTTGGTCTTCAGCTTCCCTCTGTTATTGATGTTTGGTCTTCAGCTTTCCTCTGTTGTTGATGTTTGGTCTTCAGCTTCCCTCTGTTGTCGATGTTTGGTCTTCAGCTTCTCTCTGTTGTTGATGTTTGGTCTTCAGCTTCCCTCTATTGTCGATGTTTGGTCTTCAGCTTCTCTCTGTTGTCGATGTTTGGTCTTCAGCTTTCCTCTGTTGTTGATGTTTGGTCTTCAGCTTCTCTCTGTTGTCGATGTTTGGTCTTCAGCTTTCCTCTGTTGTCGATGTTTGGTCTTCAGCTTCCCTCTATTGTCGATGTTTGGTCTTCAGCTTCCCTTTGTTGTCGATGTTTGGTCTTCAGCTTCCCTCTATTTTCGATGTTCAGTCTTCAGCTTTCCTCTGTTGTTGATGTTTGGTCTTCAGCTTCCCTCTGTTGTCGATGTTTGGTCTTCAGCTTCCCTCTGTTGTTGATGTTTGGTCTTCAGCTTTCCTCTGTTGTTGATGTTTGGTCTTCAGCTTCCCTCTGTTGTCTATGTTTGGTCTTCAGCTTCCCTCTGTTGTTGATGTTTGGTCTTCAGCTTTCCTCTGTTGTTGATGTTTGGTCTTCAGCTTCCCTCTGTTGTCGATGTTTGGTCTTCAGCTTCCCTCTGAAGTCGATGTTGGGTCTTCGGTTTCTGTCTGGATTCAGTGATTGGTCTTCAGCTTCCCTCTGTTGTTGATGTTTGGTCTTCAGCTTCCCTCTGAAGTCGATGTTGGGTCTTCGGTTTCTGTCTGGATTCAGTGATTGGTCTTCAGCTTCCCTCTGTTGTCGATGTTTGGTCTTCAGCTTTCCTCTGTTGTTGATGTTTGGTCTTCAGCTTCCCTCTATTTTCGATGTTCGGTCTTCAGCTTTCCTCTGTTGTCGATGTTTGGTCTTCGGCTTCCCTCTATTTTCGATGTTTGGTCTTCAGCTTTCCTTTGTTGTTGATGTTCGGTCTTCAGCTTCCCTCTGTTGTTGATGTTTGGTCTTCAGCTTCCCTCTATTTTCGATGTTTGGTCTTCAGCTTCCCTCTGTTGTTGATGTTTGGTCTTCAGCTTTCCTCTGTTGTTGATGTTTGGTCTTCAGCTTTCCTCTGTTGTTGATGTTTGGTCTTCAGCTTCCCTCTGTTGTCGATGTTTGGTCTTCAGCTTCCCTCTATTTTCGATGTTTGGTCTTCAGCTTCCCTCTGTTGTTGATGTTTGGTCTTCAGCTTTCCTCTGTTGTTGATGTTTGGTCTTCAGCTTCCCTCTGTTGTTGATGTTTGGTCTTCAGCTTTCCTCTGTTGTTGATGTTTGGTCTTCAGCTTCTCTCTGTTGTTGATGTTTGGTCTTCAGCTTCCCTCTATTGTCGATGTTTGGTCTTCAGCTTCCCTCTGTTGTCGATGTTTGGTCTTCAGCTTTCCTCTGTTGTTGATGTTTGGTCTTCAGCTTCCCTCTGTTGTCGATGTTTGGTCTTCAGCTTCCCTCTGTTGTTGATGTTTGGTCTTCAGCTTTCCTCTGTTGTTGATGTTTGGTCTTCAGCTTCCCTCTGTTGTCGATGTTTGGTCTTCAGCTTTCCTCTGTTGTTGATGTTGGGTCTTCGGTTTCTGTCTGGATTCAGTGATTGGTCTTCAGCTTCCCTCTGTTGTCGATGTTTGGTCTTCAGCTTCCCTCTGTTGTTGATGTTTGGTCTTCAGCTTTCCTCTGTTGTTGATGTTCAGTCTTCAGCTTCCCTCTGTTGTCGATGTTTGGTCTTCGAGTTCCCTCTGAAGACGATGTTGGGTCTTCGGTTTCTGTCTGGATTCAGTGATTGGTCTTCAGCTTCCCTCTGTTGTTGATGTTTGGTCTTCAGCTTCTCTCTGTTGTTGATGTTTGGTCTTCAGCTTCCCTCTGTTGTCGATGTTTGGTCTTCAGCTTCTCTCTGTTGTTGATGTTTGGTCTTCAGCTTCCCTCTGTTGTCGATGTTTGGTCTTCAGCTTCTCTCTGTTGTTGGTGTTCGGTCTTCAGCTTCCCTCTATTGTCGATGTTCGTTTTTCAGGTTCTGTGTGGAGTCGATGTTTGGTCTTTGGGCTCCGTCTGTTGTCGGTTTGGTCTTCGGATGGTGTATGGAGTCAATGCTGCTCGGTATTTGCTCTTTGTTCCCTCTGGAGTCTGGTGTGCTTTCAGGCTTTTAACGAGGTCTGGTCCCTTACAAGAAACTTCTCCGGTAACAGTGCCTGGGGGCCCAATCTACACTTAAAGGTCCAATCCACCGCTCCCCCGTCTGCTTCCTTCCAGGTCTTAGCTCCAGCTCCTCCTTTTCTCTTGATGTCCCGGCTTTTATACATTTGTAGCTGCACCACGACCTGTGCCCAGCGTCTCTCCGCATCTCTTTCCTCTGACTGCATCAGCAATTGTAGCCCAGCCCCATCTAGGCAAAGTTGCAATACCAGGCGCAGCCTGTGGACAGGGGTGTCACTGTTAGTAGGGGGCAAAAAAAGCCCCTTATTTGAGTAATCCCAGACAACTCCATTCACTTGTAGAAGTCCGTGTGATTTCCTGCAGATAGTAACATAGTAACATAGTAACATAGTTTTTAAGGTTGAAGGAAGACTTTAAGTCCATCTAGTTCAACCCATAGCCTAACATGTTGATCCAGAGGAAGGCAAAAAAACCCCATGTGGCAACACTAAGCTCCACATTGGGGGAAAAAATTCCTTCCTGACTCCAGATACGGCAATCAGACTAACTCCCTGGATCAACGTCCTATCAAAGAATCTAGTATATATAACTGGTAATATTATAGTTTTCAAGAAAGGCATCCAGGCCCTTCTTAAATGTTAGTAGTGAGACACTCATTACAACAGCATGAGGCAGAGAGTTCCAAAGTCTTACTGCTCTTACAGTAAAGAATCCACGTCTGTGATTATGATTAAACCTTCTTTCCTCCAGACGTAGAGGATGCCCCCTTGTCCCCGTCTCAGGCCTAAGAGTAAAGAGATCATTAGAAAGGTCTCTGTACTGCCCCCTCATATATTTATACATTATTATAAGATCACCCCTAAGCCTTCGTTTTTCCAAGCTAAATAACCCCAAGTTTAATAACCTGTCTTGGTATTGCAGACCCCTTAGTCTTCTAATGACTTTTGTCGCTCTTCTCTGGACCCGCTCTAGTTCAGCTATGTCTTTCTTATACACCGGAGACCAGAATTGTACACAGTATTCTAAGTGTGGTCGCACTAGTGACTTGTATAGAGGTAAAATTATGTTCTCCTCATGAGCATCTATGCCTCTTTTAATGCATCCCATTATTTTATTTGCCTTTGCAGCAGCTGCCTGACACTGGCCACTAAATGTGAGTTTATCATCTATCCATACACCCAGGTCTTTTTCAGTGACAGTTTTGCCCAGTGTTTTACAATTAAGCACATAATTATACCTTTTGTTTCCTCTGCCCAAGTGCATGACTTTACATTTATCCCCATTAAAGCGCATTTGCCATTTAGCCGCCCAAGCTTCTAGTTTACATAAATCCTCCTGTAATATAGAATTGTCCTCCTCTGTATTGATTACCCTGCAGAGTTTAGTGTCATCTGCAAATATTGAGATTCCACTCTGTATGCCCCCTACAAGGTCATTAATAAATATATTAAATAGAAGATGAGTGAATGTCTCATACAGATGTTTTTCTTTCTTGGTGGGGTTGGCGTGGTGGGTGGTGCGCTCTGGACCCGCACATGTGGAGCGTTGTGTTTGCAGCCTCCTGTCATTCATCTCGCGGCTGTCAGCTCATCGCTCTTCGCGGCCTCTGATGATAATTTTACAGTCTTTGGTCACAATATGATTTACTGTCCGGCAATGTTTGATCACGGCAGCGTTTTGTCAGCCGTGAAATCGCAGCGCGTTCTGCCCGTTCTCCATCATCGCTTTCATGTCTAGTAAAGGATGATGTGTTTCCACAATTGTAGGCCACGTCTCGCATTATTACACAGCTGCTGCTGGTGTTAACCACGAGGTGTAAATCTCCATCTTCACTATCTGGCGGTATTATGTATTCTGAGAAAGCAAGTTACATCCAAAGTGCCCATTATACACATTATAATCCAGCTTTACCAGGATCCTGAATGGCCAAGTTCTCTTACTGGAGACTGATACATCCCTCCATGATGTTACATAACCGGGCAGATAGAGAAAGCGCAGTAACTACAGAGTCTTACAGTGAGTGATTCCCCATGTAGATCGTCAGGATCCCAGAAAGACGAGTGTTAATCGCTCACCTTCATGCTCCTGAGTTGGATGTAACAGAATCCTCCAGACTTTTTGTTGCAGAGAAGACTCTTACAACTAATGGGAGAGCAAAATACCAGTGTGCTGCGCTCCACTGCTCCGTTCACTTATACAGTGCTGCGCTCCACTGCTCCGTTCACTTATACAGTGCTGCGCTCCACTGCTCCGTTCACTTATACAGTGCTGCGCTCCACTGCTCCGTTCACTTATACAGTGCTGCGCTCCACTGCTCCGTTCATTTACACAGTGCTGCGCTCCACTGCACCGTTCATTAATACAGTGCTGCGCTCCACTGTGCCGTTCACTTATATAGTGCTGCACTCCACTATGCCGATCACTTATACAGTGCTGCGCTCCACTGCGCCATTCACTTATACAGTGCTGCGCTCCACTGCGCCATTCACTTATACAGTGCTTCTCTCCACTGCACTGTTCACTTATACAGTGCTTCTCTCCACTGCACTGTTCACTTATACAGTGCTGCGCTCCACTGCACTGTTCACTTATACAGTGCTGAGCTCCACTGCGCCATTCACTTATCCAGTGCTGTGCTCGACTGTGCCGTTTACTTATACAGTGCTGTGCTCCACTGCGCTGTTCACTTATACAGTGCTGCGCTGCACAGCACCTTTCACTTATACAGTGCTGCGCTGCACTGCGCCGTTCACTTATACAGTGCTGCACTCCACTGTGCCGTTCACTTATACAGTGCTGCGCTCCACTGCACCGTTCACTTATACAGTGCTGCGCTCCACTGAGCCGTTCACTTATACAGTGCTGCGCTCCACTGCGCCGTTCACTTATCCAGTGCTGTGCTCCACTGTGCCGTTTACTTATACAGTGCTGTGCTCCACTGCACTTTTCACTTATACAGTGCTGCGCTCCACTGTGCCATTCACTTATACAGTGCTGCGCTCCACTGCTCGTTCACTTATATAGTGCTGCGCTCCACTGTGCCGTTCACTTTGTACAGTGCTGCGCTCCACTGTGCCGTTCACATACAGTGCTGCGCTCCACTGCGCTGTTCACTTATACAAAGCTGCGCTCCACTGTGGCGTTCACTTATACCGAGCTGCGCTCCACTGCGCCGTTCACTTATACAGTGCTGCGCTCCACTGCGCCGTTCCCTTATACAGTGCTGCGCTCCACTGTGCTGATCAATTATACAGTGCTGCGCTCCACTGCGCTGTTCACTTATACAAAGCTGCGCTCCACTGTGGCGTTCACTTATACCGAGCTGTGCTCCACTGCGCTGTTCACTTCAACAGTGCTGCGCTCCACTGCGAGGTGCAAAAGATCTAGGTAGACGTGGAGAAAATTCTGCAAAAATAACATTAAAAAAAATATTCTTAAAGGGATTGTCCACTACACTGTGTTCCAAATTATTATGCAAATTGGTTTCAAGTGTCATAGGGTTTTTTTGTCAATGAACCCCATTGCTGGTCTTGTGTCTCAGGGTCTTTGGATCACTGAAATCAATCTCAGATCCCTGTGATAATTAGTTTGGCAGGTGAGCCCAAAAAAAGGTGTTCCACAATATTACGCAGCCACAGTGTTCAAGTAACATGGGAAAGAAAAAGGATCTCTCTGCTGCCGAAAAGTAACAAATAGTGCAATGCCTTGGACAAGGGATGAAAACATTAGATATTGCAGGAAAACCTAAGTGTGATCATCGTATTGTGAAGAGATTTGTGGCTGATTCTGAGCACAGACGTGTTCCTGCAGATAAAGGCAGAATGAGGAAGGTTTCTGCCAGGCAAGTTCATCAGATTAAGAGAGCAGCTGCTAAAAGGCCTTACAAACCAGCAAACAGATATGTGAAGCTGCTGGAGCCTCTGGAGTCCCTCCAACCTCAAGGTGTAGGATCCTTCAGAGGCTGCTGTGGGGCATAAACCTACTATTCGGCCACCCCTAAACAGCGCTCACAAGCAGAAACAGCTGCAGTGGGTCCAGACATACATGAAGACTAATTGTCACACAGTCTTGTTACTGATGAGTGCAGAGCAACCCTGGATGGTCCAGATGGATGGAGCAGTGGATGGTTGGTGGCCACCATGTCCCAACAAGGCTGTGATGTCAGCAAGGAGGTGGAGGAGTCGTGTTCTGGGCTGGAATCATTGGGAACAGCTGGTCGGCCCCTTTAAGGTTCCTGAAGGTGTGAAAATGACCTCTGCAAAGTATATAGAGTTTCTGACTGAGAACTTTCTTCCATGTTACAAATAGCAAAAACAGGAGCAAAATCATCTTCATGCAGGACAATGCCCCATCTCATGCTACAAAGAAGAATACCGCTGTGCCATTGGCTGCTATGGGCATAAAAGGAGATAAACTCATGGTGTGGCCACCATCTTCCCCTGACCTCAACCCTATAGAGAACCTTAGGAGTATAATGAAGGAAAAGATCTATGAGGGTGGGAGGCAGTTCACATCAAAACAGCAGCTCTGGGAGGCGACTCTGACATCATGCAAAGAAATACAAGCAGAAACTCTCCAGAAACTCACAAGATCAATGGATGCAAGAATTGTGAAGGTGATATCAGAGAAGGGTTCCTGTGTTACCATGTAACTTGGCCTGTTAGGAGATTTTGGAGGTAAATAGCTTTTTATATCAGTGAATGTGACCTCCTAATGCTGCAAATTCAACAAATCACCATTTTCAGTTCTTTCAAACATCAAATGTTTAGAAACTCTCCTGTGCCGAATAATGTGGAACAGTGAAGAGAAGATTATACTGTTATCATTGGGAGATTTCTTCAATAAAATTCGATGTATACTGTAACGGGTGATGACTTTTTACACTGATCGTCATCTGCACCGACCATTTAGGAAAATCAGAGAAAATGAACATTTGCATAATAATTTGGAACACAGTGTAGTAGGAGAAAGATCTTGTGATTTCACTAGTTCCCCGTTTATTACACCCTGTAGTCCACCTCCAGAGCTGCAGCTTTGCAGTTCAGGGCTCATGTGACAAGGTGACGGCGCGCCGCGTCCAATCACTGCCGGAGTCTGTGTCCCCAGATCAATGAAAAATCAGGAAATGACGTGGCTACCGCAGTCTGTAGATGGCGCCATGGTCCCCTGCTCTCTCCTTCTGTCTCTCTTTTTTTTCTCCTTTTTATCTCTTTCCTCTCTTTTTCTTTCTCTCTTGCTCCTCTTGTGTGTCTCTCTCTCTCAATGTCTTTCTATCTCTTTTTTTCTCTATCTCACTCTCCTCTCTCCTCTCTCTATATATTTTTTTTCTCTCCCCCTCTCCCCTTCTTTCTTTCTCACCTCTCTCCTTCTTTCTCACATTCTTACTCTACCTTTTTATCTTTCCTTTTCTCTCTCTCTCTTTCTCTCTCTTTCGGTCTCTCTCTTTCTCTCTCTAGTTGTGTACAGCCAGTAATCATCACTATAGCAGATCATTGTACGCTGTGCAGCGCTTCTTATTACAGTTTGTGTCTTGGGGACCGAATAATTATTGTTCTAAGTTCATTAATTCATTTCTGGAGGTAAAATGTAATAAAGCAACGTTTCATTGTTCATCGCTACAAGGAAAGCTGCGACTTTATCACGTTGTCCTCTGTGATCTCGTGATCATTGTCACCGCTCAGATCCGGCCACGGTTCTGCATCGTCCTGAGACGCCTGAACTTATGATTTTCTCTTTTTTTAATTTTTATTACTGAAATCCCCTCATTTCTCAGATTCCGTAGTAATCCCTCTGGTGGAATGACTCTCGCTCTCTTTTATGATGTCACTGATGCCTCATAGTTAATTGTGTCATCATCACATAAAGAAGCATCAGACTGAAAGTGACACCAGATCCCGATCGGTCACCATGTTCTACACAGTTGTCTCTCCACTTTTGCATTGTTATCCAGCAGGGCGGCGCTCACCTGCAACATGGCCGTAATTTTGTTCCATCGTCAGCCTTTCCCAGCGTCTAAAAACAGCCTCATCCCAAAATATAGGGGGTTAATTCAGTAAGGTGCAGTAGCTCCCACTAAGTTATGGTCCTGAGAGTTTGGGGGTGAATGATCCTTTACCCCTCTATGTACAAGTATGTAACTACTTGTCTATAATACTGCTCCCTGTAAAAGAATATAACTACTATAATACTGCCCCTATATACAAGAATATAACTACTATAATACTGCCCCTATATACAAGAATATAACTACTATAATACTGCTCCTATATACAAGAATATAACTACTATAATACTGCCCCTATATACAAGAAATATACTACTATAATACTGCCCCTATATACAAGAATATAACTACTATAATACTGCCCCTATATACAAGAATATAACTACTATAATAATGCCCCTATATACAAGGATATAACTACTATAATACTGCCCCTATATACAAGAATATAACTACTATAATACTGCTCCTATATACAAGAATATAACTACTATAATACTGCCCCTATATACAAGAATATAACTACTATAATACTGCTCCTATATACAAGAATATAACTACTATAATACTGCCCCTATATACAAGAATATAAACTACTATAATACTGCCCCTATATGCAAGAATATAACTACTATAATACTGCTCCTATATACAAGAATATAACTACTATAATACTGCCCCTATATACAAGAATATAACTACTATAATACTGCCCCTATGTACAAGAATATAACTACTATAATACTGCCCCTATGTACAAGAATATAACTACTATAATACTGCTCCTATATACAAGAATATAACTACTATAATACTGCTCCTATATACAAGAATATAACTACTATAATACTGCTCCTATATACAAGAATATAACTACTATAATACTGCCCCTATATACAAGAATATAACTACTATAATACTGCTCCTATATACAAGAATATAACTACTATAATACTGTCCCTATATACAAGAATATAACTACTATAATACTGCCCCTATATACAAGAATATAACTACTATAATACTGCTCCTATATACAAGAATATAACTACTATAATACTGTCCCTATATACAAGAATATAACTACTATAATACTGCCCCTATATACAAGAATATAACTACTATAATACTGCCCCTATATACAAGAATATAACTACTATAATACTGCCCTATATACAAGAATATAACTACTATAATACTGCTCCTATATACAAGAATATAACTACTATAATACTGCTCCTATATACCAGAATATAACTACTATAATACTGCTCCTATATACAAGGATATAACTACTATAATACTGCCCCTATATACAAGAATATAACTACTATAATACTGCTCCTATATACAAGAATATAACTACTATAATCTGCTCCTATGTACAAGAATATAACTACTATAATACTGCTCCTATATACAGAATATATCTACTATAATACTGCTCCTATATACAGAATATAACTACTATAATACTGCTCCTATATACAAGAATATAACTACTATAATACTGCTCCTATATACAAGAATATAACTACTATAATACTGCTCCTATGATACAAGAATATAACTACTATAATACTGCTCCTATATACAGAATATACTACTATAATACTGCTCCTATATACAAGAATATAACTACTATAATACTGCTCCTATATACAAGAATATAACTACTATAATTACTGCCCCTATATACAAGAATATAACTACTATAATAATACTGCTCCTATGTACAAGAATATAACTACTATAATACTGCTCCTATATACCAGAATATATCTACTATAATACTGCTCCTATATACAGGAATATAACTACTATAATACTGCTCCTATATACAAGAATATAACTACTATAATACTGCCCTATATACAAGAATATAACTACTATAATACTGCCCCTATATACAAGAATATAACTACTATAATACTGCCTCTATATACAAGAATATAACTACTATAATACTGCTCCTATATACAAGAATATAACTACTATAATACTGCTCCTATATACAAGAATATAACTACTATAATACTGCTCCTATATACAAGAATATAACTACTATAATACTGCTCCTATATACAAGAATATAACTACTATAATACTGCCCCTATATACAAGAATATAACTACTATAATACTGCTCCTATATACAAGAATATAACTACTATAATACTGCTCCTATATACAAGAATATAACTACTATAATACTGCCCCTATATACAAGAATATAACTACTATAATACTGCTCCTATATACAAGAATATGACTACTATAATACTGCCCCTATATACAAGAATATAACTACTATAATACTGCTCCTATATACAAGAATATAACTACTATAATACTGCTCCTATATACAAGAATATAACTACTATAATACTGCCCCTATGTACAAGAATATAACTACTATAATACTGCCCCTATGTACAAGAATATAACTACTATAATACTGCCCCTATATACAAGAATATAACTACTATAATACTCCTCCTATATACAAGAATATAACTACTATAATACTGCCCCTATATACAAGAATATAACTACTATAATACTGCCCCTATATACAAGAATATAACTACTATAATACTGCCCCTATGTACAAGAATATAACTACTATAATACTGCCCCTATATACAAGAATATAACTACTATAATACTGCCCCTATATACAAGAATATAACTACTATAATACTCCTCCTATATACAAGAATATAACTACTATAATACTGCTCCTATATACAAGAATATAACTACTATAATACTGCAGTCAGTGTTATCCAGAACTTGAGACTCATCATCTTCTCCTCTTTTCTCATGTGATCAGGGATAAAGATGCGGCTCAGCAGATGGCGGTCAGTCCGGTCCCTCTACCAGAGGATTCGCACTTCTCCCACCAGGTTAGTAATTCTGTGACCGGTGATTTTTCTCCGTTTGTCCATTGTTTGTTGTTGTTTCCTTTGTTCTCATAGTTTATGATCTGTATCATTATGTAAATGTTGTTACCTTTTTGCTCAGTGACATTAATCCTGTACATTGCTTCCCATATGCGGTTGTATTCTTTACCTACTCGATTCTGCTGTTTGCTGATTGTATCCATCTGACAATTTTGTCTATTAAACCTTAATGAACTTATAGATTTAATAAACTTCTGAGTTTTCTTTATCTTTTTTTTTTTTTTTTTGGTACATCCACTTCCTTCCTTTCTCCCTTCCCATCCCTTCCCTTTCCTTCCCTTTCCTTCCCTTTCCTTCCCTTTCCTTCCCTTTCCTTCCCTTTCCTTCTCTTTCCTTCCCTTTCCTTTCCTTCCCTTTCCTTCCCTTTCCTTCCCTTTCCTTCCCTTTCCTTCCCTTTCCTTCCCTTTCCTTCCCTTTCCTACCCTTCCCTTTCCTTCCCTTTCCTTCCCTTTCCTTCCCTTTCCTTCCCTTTCCTTCCTTTCCTTCCCTTTCCTTCCCTTTCCTTCCCTTTCCTTCCCTTTCCTTCCCTTTCCTTCCCTTTCCTTCCCTTTCCTTCCCTTTCCTTCCCTTTCCTTCCCTTTCCTTCCCCTTCCTTCACTTTCCTTCCCTTTCCTTCCCTTTCCTTCCCTTTCCTTCCCTTTCCTTCCCTGTCCTACCCTTCCCTTTCCTTCCCTTTCCTTCCCTTTCCTTCCCTTTCCTTCCTTTCCTTCCCCTTCCTTCACTTTCTTCCTTCCTTCACTTTCCTCACTTCCTTTCCTTCTCTCCTTCCTTCCTTCCTTCCTTCCTCGGCTGGTGAAGCAGGTGTAGAGGGTGCAGTGGGCACGGCTGGTGAAGCAGGTGTGGAAGGTGCAGTGGGCACGGCTGGTGAAGCAGATGTAGAGGGTGCAGTGGGCACGGCTGGTGAAGCAGGTGTAGAGGGTGCAGTGGGCACGGCTGGTGAAGCAGATGTAGAGGGTGCAGTGGGCACGGCTGGTGAAGCAGGTGTAGAGGGTGCAGTGGCACGGCTGGTGAAGCAGATGTAGAGGGTGCAGTGGGCACGGCTGGTGAAGCAGGTGTGGAAGGTGCAGTGGGCACGGCTGGTGAAGCAGGTGTGGAAGGTGCAGTGGGCACGGCTGGTGAAGCAGATGTAGAGGGTGCAGTGGGCACGGCTGGTGAAGCAGATGTAGAGGGTGCAGTGGGCACGGCTGGTGAAGCAGGTGTGGAGGGTGCAGTGGGCATGGCTGGTGAAGCAGATGTAGAGGGTGCAGTGGGCACGGCTGGTGAAGCAGATGTAGAGGGTGCAGTGGGCGCGGCTGGTGAAGCAGGTGTAGAGGGTGCAGTGGGCGCGGCTGGTGTAGCAGGCGTAGAGGGTGCAGTGGGCATGGCTGGTGTAGCAGGCGTAGAGGGTGCAGTGGGCATGGCTGGTGTAGCAGGTATGGCAGAGTGTGTAACTGGTAGGAGCAGACTGGGCAGTTGGTGTAGGCTGGAGTGGTGGGTACAGTGGACACGGCTGGTGTATTAAGAGCAGGTTTTGACAGGTACTAGAACACAGGTAAGGTTATAACATACAGAAAATGGTAACTGGAGCAGAAGCTGACAGCAGTGTGTCTCTAGAAATAAGGGAGGCTACTTTAAGTACCTGGTGCCTCTCAGCCCTGGGCTATGAAGCACTTCAGGGCTAGGACATGCTGGCACTGTAAGACTAGGAACGCATGCGAGCAGACAGGGAGGAAGGACGCGAGACCCCAACTGAGCAGCGGAGAGGAGGGTATGGGACGGAGCGAGGGCGGAGGAGATGCACTTGATTAGATGTTTTCGGAACTTCTACAGAAATAAAGGGAGAGAAAAATGCATATGGCAGCACATAGCAAAGCCCTGTTTAATCTGCAGGTCCCTCGTCTGGGAGCCACACAAATCTCCTGCTACCGGAGAATAACACATGACCAATCTCTCAAGGAGCTCTGAGAAGGGAGAACCCCTATAACTCTTAATTATAGCTGCTGTAAGGTGCATCCACTCCCTGCTGTGTCTATACAGTTGGGGTCTGCAATGCTGATTTTCCAACATTTCACATTCTTATATGTCACATGTTGGGTGCAGGTTCAGGAGCTGAGCCTGGTCTGTGCATTTGGTGGCGGCTGTGTTATGCAGCTGTCTCCAGCAGCACCCATCAGATCTAGCTGTATCGTAGTGATTCGGTCCTAATCCGGGGTTTTTTAAGGCACCGTCTCGCGCTCTCCTCCTTCTCCTCCTCCTTCCTATTTACCATCCTGGTGCATCCCGGCCTTTGGCTACACTTTATAGGAGATCTTTCCATTCACTACATACTGAAGCATCTAACATCACAGGTTCCAGTTTATAAAGACTAAATCAAATGTAAAAAAGAAAGTTACTATTTTATTGAAAAGAATTTCGACATCCATAAGTCTCCTGATCCGTATATCGATTTCACCCATTCATTGCTTGACAACAGGTGACGCTGCCAGACTTGCTGTTTTCCCTTAAAACGATGCCATAAAAGCGATCACTGTCATGTGTGCCCCAATCTGGAATAAATAATAATTATAACCTGCTGCACCGAGAGAAAATTCTCCACACGTCCAAAATGTAACAAAATGTGTTTATATTCTCTGCATTCTGATTCCATCATATGTAAAGTGTCAGCGATTGTGACGGCAGAACATCGGCCTCCTGCCGAGACGGAGATAGAAAGATGGAAGATTCCGGGGAGAAAAAAAGTGCAAAAAATAATAAATAACAAATGTTCTCAGCTGGGAGGATGTGAGGACGAGCTCCATCTCTACATTACAACAAAGTTCTTTCATTTATAAGTCACAATGTATCTTTTCTTAATTTACTTTACTTTACATGTCTACTGTGTGACTGTGAAAATAAAATGTACTGGGGGGAAGATTGCTACATTGCTGAATATAACACTCCCCTTCCCTCCGGAGATAAGACATACCAGTTTTTTGTAGGACGGCATGCCCACCAATCAGAAGACCGGGACGTGCAGCTGTTACTCATCCTCTAGCCCCCACCACGGTCCCGATGACCGCCACTGTATTCATTCCAGCGACGCTCTCAGCTCTCTGCCTCAGATGCTATACATGTACGGTTAACCGCCAGCCAATCAGAAGTCAGCAGCTAACGACATCACATGACGTTACATGCAGGCCTCTGATTGGCTGGCGGCACCGTACATCTATGACATCTGAGGCAGGGAGCTGAGATCGCCACCGGAATATATGCAGCGGTGAACCAGTGAGAAAGGCGGGGTGTGTGTTGTTTTTTTTGTTTTTTTGCGGGTACAGTAATGGGGGATATTGGGTGCTGCAAGGGGGGTGATGGGGGCTGCAAAGAGATGATGGGAATATTATAGGCTGCAAAGGGATGATAGGGATATTACGGGCTGCAAGGGGGTTGATAGGGATATTGGGGACTGCAAAGAGATGATGGGAATATTATGGGCTGCAAGGGGATAATGGCGATTATATGGGCTGCAAGGAGATGGACATACTGTATTGGGGGCTGCAAGAGAATGGAAAAATAAGGCATCCCCTGACAGCAAGACCTACTGCATCTTTGAGAGCAAAAATTAATATGAGACACTGTGTTGTTTTTGGGGAAACAGGGTAATTGCTGAATAACTTTGTATCTCTCCTAGGAGGAGCCGGGCATCACCGTGCCCCGTACAGAGGACGCCGGCCTAAGCGAATTCATGAAAGCCTTTACCGACCCCGAGATCAAGCAGAGCGTGAGTACAATGTCCTACAGCCGCCTCCGTCTCCACCTGAGAACTTGTGTGTTTTGTATCTGTAAAAAGAAGCAAAGTTTCCTATGTGGGCGAATTCTCATTCCCAATGTATCAGAAATCCACGTATTCGTGAGAACGACCTTCATTATTGAATATTCTGCAGCCTTGAAACCAAAAACGTGTTCTCAATAATTGACATTCCTGCATCGCTCTGCAATAAATCATCACATGTTACATATTCATCATAGTAACAAAGGCCGAAAAAGAGGAAAACATCTAAATATGTGATAAAGTCTGAACATTTATCTAAGGTTTTTTTATCATTTTTTTTCTTCCGAGATGAAAAAAATGAAATCAATGTAAAGAAACTTAATATATAATAAAACTTGTGCTTTATATTTGTAGCATTAATGGGATTTAATGGATTTTGGATTATCCAGTGGAGCTTGCAATGTGTCTGTATATTTACAGTATGTACAGTAAAATATGTAACATATATAATATACATTCATGACCGAAAGTGTCGGCACCTTAAAATTATTCCAGAAAATGAAGTATTTCTCCAGATAATTATTGCAATTACACAGGTTTTGTCATAAACTCCAAAAATAGGCCGGACAAAATAGTTTGCACCATTCCAGATTTGTGAATCAACCCCTTTGTTTCCAGCATGTGACGCTCGTTCACACTCACCTGTGGCAGTATCAGGTGTGGGCAATATGGAAATCACACCTGAGACCAGATAAAAGAGGAGAAGTTGCCTTAGTCTTTGCATTGTGTCTGTGTGTGTCACACTAAGCATGGAGGACAGAAAGAGGAGGAGAGAACTGTTTGAGGACGAGAACCAAAATTACTAAAAAATATCAACAATTTCAAGGTTACAAGTCCATCTCCAGAGATCAGGATGTTTTTTTGTCCACAGTGCAACATAATCAAGAAGTTTACTATCCATGGCACTGTAGCTAACCTCCCTGGACAAGGACGGCAGAGAAAAGTTGATAAACGGTTTTAACTCAGGATAGACCGGATGGTGGAAAAGCCCAAATCAAGCTCCAAAGAGATTCAAGCCATCCTGCAGGCTCTGTGTCAGCGATGGCTATCCGTCCACATGTGAATAACATGAAACGCTATGGAATGCAATAAAAAGTGGAAGGAAAAGAGCATACAATAGTGCATTACCTGACAGATAATAATGCCCAAAAAAGCAATGTACAGGCTCTCCTGTGCTGGATTTGAGACTTCACAACCACAATTAAAGCATATGTTATTCATGATATCAATAGTGTCCTCCCGTGTGTAGAAATCCATGGAAAAACAGTGCAAGAAGCCAGCGCTGCCTGTGGTCAGCAAGCAATACAAAAAGTGCATGTGCACATATTAATTTCTAACTGTACTTTACAACTGAGACATTTGGCAAAGGATCAATTTTTTGAGCTACCCTGCAACGTCACGGCATGCCCAGATGCGGCAGTTCTACTCTACCTTTTTTATATATGCTGTGCCATTACGGCCTCCTAAATGCATTAAAAGCAAGACTATATTAAATGCACGCATACCTAAAGTATTTCTGAATCACTCCCACGGCACCAGAAGGGCAAGCGCAGATAAGGTCCAGACATGACATCCCTGGACATTATCAGATCTGACCCCTACACACTGCCAGACAGCAACCATGGATGAGGATGGAACAGGCCCAGACAAATGTGCAACAATCAAGCAGAGTCTGTGGGCAGGGTGTGGCTGCTGTATGTGTGTACAGCGGCCTAGATCAATCACAATAAAGAAAAATAGAATGGCATGCACAACCAAGCGCACATGTGTTTGGGCCTTTTCCACCCTCATCCATGGTTGCTGGTCTGGCAGTGTGGTGGTCAGATCTGATAATGTCCTGATGTCATGTTGGACCTGGTCTGCCTTTATCTGCGCTTGACCTTCTGGCGCCATGGGAGCAGTTAAGAAATCTTTCAGGTACAAGTGCATTCAATGTGGTCTTGCTTTGAATGTATTCAGAAGGCCGTAATGGCACAGTGTATATAAAAAAAAGTAGAGTAGGACCGCCCCATCTGAGAATGCCATGACAAGGCGGGGTAGCTCAAAGAATTGATCAATTGTTTGCCAAATGTTTCAGTTTTAAAGTACAGTTAGAAATTAATATGTGCATATGCACTTTTTGTACTGCTAACCACAGGCAGCGCCGGCTTCTTGGCTTTTTTATTCAGTATTATAGTAGTTATATTCTTGTATATAGGAGCAGTATTATAGTAGTTATATTCTTGTATATAGGGGGCAGTATTATAGTAGTTATATTCTTGTATATAGGAGCAGTATTATAGTAGTTATATTCTTGTATATAGGAGCAGTATTATAGTAGTTCTATTCTTGTATATAGGAGCAGTATTATATTATATTAGTTATATTCTTGTATATAGGAGCAGTATTATAGTAGTTATATTCTTGTATATAGGGGGCAGTATTATAGTAGTTATATTCTTGTATATAGGGGCAGTATTATAGTAGTTATATTCTTGTATATAGGGGGCAGTATTATAGTAGTTATATTCTTGTATATAGGAGCAGTATTATAGTAGTTATATTCTTGTATATAGGAGCAGTATTATAGTAGTTATATTCTTGAAATATAGGAGCAGTATTATAGTAGTTATATTCTTGTATATAGGAGCAGTATTATAGTAGTTATATTCTTGTATATAGGGGCAGTATTATAGTAGTTATATTCTTGTATATAGGAGCAGTATTATAGTAGTTATATTCTTGTATATAGGGGCAGTATTATAGTAGTTATATTCTTGTATATAGGAGCAGTATTATAGTAGTTATATTCTTGTATATAGGAGCAGTATTATAGTAGTTATATTCTTGTATATAGGAGCAGTATTATAGTAGTTATATTCTTGTATATAGGGGCAGTATTATAGTAGTTATATTCTTGTATATAGGAGCAGTATTATAGTAGTTATATTCTTGTATATAGGGGCAGTATTATAGTAGATATATTCTTGTATATAGAGGCAGTATTATAGTAGTTATATTCTTGTATATAGGAGCAGTATTATAGTAGTTATATTCTTGTATATAGGGGCAGTATTATAGTAGTTATATTCCTGTATATAGAGGCAGTATTATAGTAGTTATATTCTTGTATATAGGGGCAGTATTATAGTAGTTATATTCTTGTACATAGGAGCAGTATTATAGTAGTTATATTCTTGTATATAGGAGCAGTATTATAGTAGTTATATTCTTGTACATAGGGGCAGTATTATAGTAGTTATATTCTTGTATGTAGGAGCAGTATTATAGTAGTTATATTCTTGTATATAGGAACAGTATTATAGTAGTTATATTCTTGTATATAGGAGCAGTATTATAGTAGTTATATTCTTGTATATAGGAGCAGTATTATAGTAGTTATATTCTTGTATATAGGAGCAGTATTATAGTAGTTATATTCTATTAGATTTGGGACGGTATGCCCTTATTAGCATGTTCCACCTGTTCCAAGTGATGTTACTATGAAGCCTAATATTTGGGATTATCTATACACTGGTGACTTGTGACTCTGTATAACATTTGTGATGGACCTGACTTAATATTTGGATTTGTTTTCCAGGACGGTAAAGTGAGACTCAATGATCAGACGCCAGAGGAGGAGCAGAATGTGCTGGACAAGGTAGAGACTCGAGGGTTAATATCAGTAATACTCAGTGGAGTTTAGTATGAAGCTTTTGAACTTTTCATTATACGATGATTGATCTGTAGAAATCCCCATCAGCTCAGACAAGGCGATGTGATACAATGTAACAGATTAGTATTGCTCATTTTTCTTTCTTTGCTCCCTATCCCTCCTGTAGCTCGTCAGTCAGCTGAAACAATCTAAATCCAGCGCCAAAATCCCATACAGCGCCCAAGACGTCCCGCTCGGACCCGCTCTGCCGTACATTGTACCGGAAACAGAGTTCTCCAGCCACAGTAAGACACAAACACAGCTGTTATGTTTTCTTCAGAGACGGCGGAGACCTGACCCTCCTGCAGAGCTGCGGGGAGACCTGACCCTCCTGTAGAGCTGCGGGGGAGACCTGACCCTCCTGTAGAGCTGCGGGGAGACCTGACCCTCCTGTAGAGCTGCGGGGTGACCTGACCCTCCTGTAGAGCTGCGGGGGAGACCTGACCCTCCTGTAGAGCTGCAGGGAGACCTGACCCTCCTGAAGAGCTGCAGGGAGACCTGACCCTCCTGAAGAGCTGCAGGGAGACCTGACCCTCCTTTAGAGCTGCAGGGAGACCTGACCCTCCTGTAGAGCTGTGGGGAGACCACTGACCCTACTGCAGAGCTGTGGGGAGACCTGACCCTCCTGCAGAGCTGCGGGGAGACCTGACCCTCCTGCAGAGCTGCGGGGAGACCTGACCCTCCTGCAGAGCTGCGGGGAGACCTGACCCTACTGCAGAGCTGTGGGGAGACCTGAGCCTACTGTAGAGCTGCGGGGAGACCTGACCCTACTGCAGAGCTGTGGGGAGACCTGACCCTACTGCAGAGCTGTGGGGAGACCTGACCCTACTGCAGAGCTGTGGGAGACCTGAGCCTACTGTAGAGCTGCGGGGAGACCACTGACCCTACTGCAGAGCTGTGGGGAGACCTGACCCTACTGCAGAGCTGTGGGGAGACCTGACCCTCCTGCAGAGCTGTGGAGAGACCTGACCCTACTGCAGAGCTGTGGGGAGAGCTACTGTTGCAGCCATGTGCCCTACAGTCATTCTGCTCTATGTATGTTCCTGTGCACACCAGGGTCCAGTGGCTAAAAGGGTCGACTTTGCCTTTAAGTGCTGCTACATAATGTTATAGAGCAGGTAATATTAGTGCAATAAATTGCACTAATGACTTTTCAAACCTGATTGTAAGTTTAGGGGCCCATGTGTCAGCAGTGTCCTCCCCTATAGGAGGATTCTGGATTCTGTGTCCTCCCCTATATGAAGTTGTTGGTTTTTTTGCACATTATGAGACTTCCCGTGTCGTCATATATTCCTTCCACTGTTTCTCTCCTGTAGGAAATGTTCCATCTCCGTTATTACAGTTTGATCCGGCGACGTGTCCGATCATCCCGGGGCAAGAAATGACCATTGAAATCTCCAAGGGACATTCAGGTCTTGGTCTCAGCATCGTGGGAGGGAAAGATACCCCACTGGTAAATGTCCTCATCCATCGTATGTGATGACATGGAGGATCTATAGCAATAGATAAAAGGATCTGCCTTCACTCTGTGAAACAGCGCCACCCCTTCCTTTAGGGCGTGTTTGGTATTACAGCTCAGACTGTTTTATGTTACATAGAAAACATATAGAGGACACAGCAGTTAATCTGAGTTTTCAGGAATATATAATCCATCACTTTGCTCATACTTTGGCGTTTAGATATTACGTTGCAGTCTTACTCCAAACACATCCAGAGCTGCATTCAAAAATGGATCCTGCACATAGCTTAAGGGGAATGTGTCATCTCGGTTGTGTTGCCATTGTAGTTTTCAATTCATGACCATGGGGTCGGCCATCTCGCCTAAACAGCTATTTACAGCATGTAGAGCTTTGCTTTACAGCAGTGACATGGACCATAGACAGCAATAGACTAGAGATGTTCATTACTCCTATCAGAGAATGTTGTGAGCTCTTCTGTCCCAGGGCTCTAACTACAAGGGGGAATCCAATCACACCCGGGCCCTGGAGTCTAGGGGGCCCCAAAAGTCCCTTTGTCCTATAGAAAAAATTATTGCTGTTAAAGTTTGTAATAATTGGGGGCCCCGTAGGAGCTTTCACATCGGGGCCCCTGAGCTCCATGTTGCCCCTCTGCCTGTGCCCTGTATTGTGAATGGTGTCCCCTATATACTGAGTGCACCGATCTTGGGCACTTTTGTCATTTGGATGATTTGTTACTTCGGAGCCGTCAGAACAATCCAAACCGTTAATAAACCTCAATAATTTACACTAAAAGGAAAGCAGAAAAGCCGCAAAGGGTCTAAATCTAGAACGTGAAGTGCGGATCTGTCATTGTTAGATCTTCTCTGTGCAGAATTATGATGAAAACTGACATTGTCTGTTTTAATCGTTTAATTTCGTTTGTTACAATGAGAATAAAAACCAAACAACTCAACGTGCAAAGATACATTTCTGACATATAATAAAGTGACGCGACCAATGTAATCCCCGACATCAGGAGACGTCGCCCGTCCTAATCTGTGGACAATCGCACTTTGGGCAGCTCCGACCTCGGCCCCCGACATCGATCAGAGGAGGCTGCTCTTCACCATAGATCTCCCATATAAGCAGGAGCACCAGCTCTCAGGAGGGTTTAGGTCATTATTCACCGAGCAGTGGTGACTCGGATGCTGCGATGGAGCCTTGTCCTACAGAACAATCAGGTACTCCTGAGAGATGACGACTTTCTCCTGCACAGAGTGTAGTAAGGGAGCGTCTTCTAACAATGCTCGTAGGTTTGGGAGTTCATTTCTAGCCAATCAACAACCCACAAAGGTCCAGCTAGCTCCTGTTTACTAATCCCAGACCATAGTCGTTCCCCACCTCCCTAGAGTCTGAGGACAGGTGTAAGTCTGTGGCCCCGACCCGTCCGTCTGCTCCATCAGGTAGTTGGAATTGTACAAAACATTTGTGATTTGTGACATTTTAACTCCACTTCGAATAAGAAAGCTGACGATGCTTCGTAACATGCAAGTCTGAACAGGTGCAACATGGCATATACTATAATAAAGAGGCAGCTGCAATCTGAAATACTAAGGCATCCAAACTATGAATATGGACATGCATTACTGCTAAGGAAATACATGAAAAAAACTGAGATACTTAGCGTATAAAGAAAGGCACTTTTATGTGAGCCCAGCAGCCAATGTCAAGGCGCATCTCTGTACTGGGTCCCTACCTAAGCTAATGCCTTTCTCTGGGTTAAAAAACCCTATGTACAAGTGGACAGTGGCCTGCTAATAGAGAATGAATACACCTAGAGATAATGTCTTCTGAGTGCACATTCCTTCTTAGCTCTGGGTGTATTTAATTCTCTGTTAGCAGGTCGCTGTCCACCCGTATATAGGTTTTATTAACCCAGAAAGAGGCATTGACTAAGAGATGCACCTTGATGTTGGCTGCTGGGCTCACCTAAAGCTGCCTTTCTTTATATGCTAATAATCTCAGTTCTTTCATGTTTTTCCTTAGCAGTAATGCATGTCCATTTGCCTGTATTCATTATTCGCTGCCTTAGCATTTCACAGTGCAGCTGTCTCTTTATTGTTGTTTTACTCCACTTTTAAACCGTTCTGCTGAAATGGACGGAGCTGGGAAGGAGCAGGGACAGGGTCGTGGCTGCGCCCCATCACACTGTGCCAGAGTTTTGTGCTGCAGAGATGCTGCTCTAGTCAGTGACTGGAGTAATGTTTGTGGCTCAGCACACGGAGGCGCACACCGCTCAGTAGAGGCGCAGAATCATGAAGCGCCTCATAATCCGTGTGCTCTGTCTACACTGGCATCGGGCGAGCTGCTGAATCCAGGATGATGAACGTCTGTCTGCACGTGAGAGGAATCGCAGTCCTGGAATAAGACGCCCCGGAGGAGAACGTCTCCCGGTCCCTTCACCTTTGAGTCCTGTTACATCTTCAGCGGTTCCTGCACCTCTTTTTTTCTCAGTTTTTTGTGACCTTGTTGATATCATGTAACAGAACATTTGATGTTTCTTTGCCCCAATATCTGAGCAGTGTCAGGAGAGCGGCGTCCTCTGTACCACGTGTAACAATTTTTGACTCTTCAGGGTTCCATAAATCTGAATTTTTGGCCCGTTTTGCCTGAGGAAAACAAATTGCCTCCTAATTCCACATATCTTCACAAAGGGCAATGTATCCGGAAGAATCAGTCTACTATGAGGCTCAGAAAGGAGTCTAAACCGTATACAAAACATGCAAAAATACCCTGCCATAAAAACCAACAGCAAATGCTATTAAAAAAACAGGACACTTAGTATAAAGGTTTTTGCAGAAAGTTAAAAAGCCATCCCACCACGTCAAGGTATACCCATACCGGGACGGTACCTACTCCATCTAACTTAACACCTGTTCATGTCTCGACTGACCTCAATAAAAGCAGGATGAAGAGTGACCTGGGAGGTGCAAGAAACGCTCAGCTCACACATTCATAAAGGGCAAAGTATCCGGAAGAATCAGTCTATTATGAGGCTCAGAAAGGAATCTGCAAGATTTCATGATCTTTCACAATATACATGTAGAATACTTAAAAAAATCACTAGTATTTCTGAAAAATGTATTTAACATTAAAAACGTGGTTCAAACACGAAGTACTTTTCTACATGCCGTCCCTTTGATTGTCGGCCTCTGATTCTCTCCTTGTATCTTGCAGGAAGCCGTGGTGATCCATGAGGTGTATGAAGAGGGCGCTGCTGCCAGAGACGGGCGGCTCTGGGCGGGGGATCAGATCCTGGAGGTAGGGCGTGAATATCGGCAGATTGTTAGTACAGTAGGGACCGTGCAGATATTTTACTAAGTGATTCCCATAGATCGGCCTATAGATCGTCCATACAAAACCAGTGAAGAGCTCAGACCTGTCTCTATGGATGGTGACACTTACGGGACCTTTTCTGCATTAAAGTGATACATTCACCAGTTATCACAATACAAACCACTTACATTATTAAATAAAACTCCTTGACCTGATGACACTTGTGCTGACTTTAAAATGCAGGTAAGGATGAGTGGACAATCCACTATGAAAGTCAGGCTGACAGCCCCTCAGTGTCACCCCCCCCCCCCCCCCCCCCCTGCTGCTCTCTGATTGACCTTTCTCAGTGTACCTCCCCCTGCTGCTCTCTGATTGACCTCTCCTCAGTGTACCTCCCTCCTGCTGCTCTCTGATATGACCTCTCCTCAGTGTACCTCCCTCCTGCTGCTCTCTGATATGACCTCTCCTCAGTGTACCTCCTCCTGCTTCTCTCTGATGTGACCTCTCCTCAGTGTACCTCCCCCTGCTGCTCTCTGATGTGACCTCTCCTCAGTGTACCTCCCCCTGCTGCTCTCTGATATGACCTCTCCTCAGTGTACCTCCCCCTGCTGCTCTCTGATATGACCTTTCCTCAGTGTACCTCCCCCTGCTGCTCTCTGATATGACCTCTCCTCAGTGTACCTCCCTTTGCTGCTCTCTGATATGACCTCTCCTCAGTGTACCTCCCCCTGCTGCTCTCTGATATGACCTCTGTGTACCTCCCCCTGCTTCTCTCTGATGTGACCTCTCCTCAGTGTACCTCCCCCTGCTGCTCTCTGATGTGACCTCTCCTCAGTGTACCTCCACTGCTTCTCTCTGATGTGACCTCTCCTCAGTATACCTCCCCCTGCTGCTCTCTGATGTGACCTCTCCTCAGTGTACCTCCCCCTGCTGCTCTCTGATGTGACCTCTCCTCAGTGTACCTCCTCCTGCTGCTCTCTGATGTGACCTCTCCTCAGTGTACCTCCCCTGCTGCTCTCTGATATGACCTCTCCTCAGTGTACCTCCTCCTGCTGCTCTCTGATGTGACCTCTCCTCAGTGTACCTCCCCCCTGCTGCTCTCTGATATGACCTCTCCTCAGTGTACCTCCCCCCTGCTGCTCTCTGATATGACCTCTCCTCAGTGTACCTCCCCCTGCTGCTCTCTGATGTGACCTCTCCTCAGTGTACCTCCCCCTGCTGCTCTCTGATGTGACCTCTCCTCAGTGTACCTCCCCCTGCTGCTCTCTGATCTGACCATTTGTCAGTGTACCTCCCCCTGCTGCTCTGATATGACCTCTCCTCAGTGTACCTCCCTCCTGCTGCTCTGATATGACCTCTCCTCAGTGTACCTCCCTCCTGCTGCTTTCTGATGTGACCTCTCCTCAGTGTACCTCCCTCCTGCTGCTCTCTGATATGACCTCTCCTCAGTGTACCTCCCCCCTGCTGCTCTCTGATATGACCTCTCCTCAGTGTACCTCCCTCCTGCTGCTCTCTGATATGACCTCTCCTCAGTGTACCTCCCTCCTGCTGCTCTCTGATGTGACCTCTCCTCAGTGTACCTCCCCCTGCTGCTGAGGCCTCACACTCCTCAGTGGAAGCTGCAGTTTTGAGTATGAGTGAGTAGAAACTTAATACACTTGGACTCTGCTTTCTCTCATTTGACTTTTAACAAGCAAATTTACTCATCAGGATTTCCAGTGTAAGTTCACCAATCTCCTCAGGTCCATGATCTATTTGATAAATGCAGTTTGTATGGTGACACCTGGTGACAGATCTCCTCTGAGCGCTTCGTCCCTGCAGCCTTGTATTATTTCTGGGTAGCCCTTGACATTTATTATGACTAGTCCCCGTTGCTTCGCTCTCTCTATCGGGGTCACCGGGGGACATATTGCTGGAGAGGTCAGGGGGCCACTCCTACCTCCAGAACAGGTGGAATTGTGCATTGTTTGTGCTCTTGGGTTGTAAATGGCCCATATATTCCTGCACAGGGGCCCATAGGTCTGTACAGGGTCCAGTGCACTGGCGGACACCATGAGGGTTCTATAACCTCGCTGCTCCCTTCTCCCATGTGGACGGTGTAATGGGAAGAATAAATGGGATGTCAGGGGTTTATTACTGGAGGATAATATTAATCCTGAATGTGGATGGGGGAACCCTGGCACAGATAGTGTCGCTCCTGCCGGCTCCGCTCTGTAGATCTGCATCATGGCCGGCTCCGCTCTGTAGATCTGATCATGGCCGCTCCGGTGACCTCCCATCAGCCGCCTGCACTCGGCTCTGACATAACCTTTGTTGCAGTGTTGCTGCTTGCGGTGTAATTGTGCTCGATGAATTGTTAATGTGTCTGTGAAGATTTGTAAGGAAAACGTAGGCAGGATACAGACATATCTGTGTTACTAACCCTGCATCACAATGGCCGTGTCCCCCGTCACAGAGGCCGTGTCCCCCGTCACAGAGGCAGTGTCCCCCGTCACAGAGGCCGTGTCCCCCATCACAGAGGCCGTGTCCCCCGTCACAGAGGCCGTGTCCCCTGTCACAGAGGCCGTGTCCCCCGTCACACTGGGCCGTGTCCCCTGTCACAGAGGCCGTGTCCCCCGTCACAGTGGGCCGCGTCCCCCGTCACAGAGGCCGCGTCCCCCGTCACAATGGCTGCGTCCCCCGTCACAATGGCTGCGTCCCCCGTCACAATGGCTGCGTCCCCCGTCACACTGGGCCGTGTCCCCTGTCACAGAGGCCGTGTCCCTCGTCACAGTGGGCCGCGTCCCCCGTCACAGTGGGCCGCGTCCCCCGTCACAGAGGCCGCGTCCCCCGTCACAGAGGCCGCGTCCCTCACAATGGCCGCGTCCCCCGTCACAGAGGCCGCGTCCCCCGTCACAGAGGCCGTGTCCCCCGTCACAGAGGCCGTGTCCCCCGTCACAGAGGCCGTGTCCCCCGTCACAGAGGCCGTGTCCCCCGTCACAGAGGCCGTGTCCCCCGTCACAATGGCCGCGTCCCCCGTCACAATGGCCGGTCCCTCGTCACAGTGGCCCGTGTCCCTCGTCACAGTGGGCCGCGTCCCCGTCACAGAGGGCCGTGTCCCCCGTCACAGAGGCCGCGTCCCCATCACAATGACCGCGTCCCCCATGATAATGGCCGTGTCACCCATCACAATGGCCGTGTCACCCATCACAGTGGCCGTCTCACCCACACTCGCACAAGCTTTGTACTAGGCCATTATGCGACTCTGTAACCTACTTTGTGTTTCAGTTCCTTAACACTGGTGGTAAATGGATGAAAACATAATGCAGACATTAAAGGGATTTTCTCAAGTTTAAATTTGCGTAGTTACCGTGTTTCCCCGAAAAACCCTGCAAACCCCTCCCCCACACCTTTTTCTCCCCGGTCCTCCATGATCCGCGCTATACGTATCGGTATTCCAGGCGTCTCTCTGAGCTCTCGGGCTCAGCTGTCATAGACGTACAGTAAGCGGCCGGCCAATCAGAGGCCAGCAGCTGCCGGCCAATCAGAGGCTAGCATGTAACGTCGTGCCGTCGTTTGCGGCTTGTGTCTGGAATACCATACAGTAGCGGTGACCAGGACAATGGCGGCGTGCTACAATATAATCACAGCTGCGCGCCTCGATCTTCTGTTAGGCGGTCTTATTTTCGGGGAGGCCTTGTATTACATTCTCAGGGGAAGGCTTATATTTAGCCCCCACTAGGCCTTGTTTTTGGGGGCAGCAGGGTAATAACTGCCTTATCACTGGGGTCCCACCACTAGAGAGCCCTGTTACAATGAAGCAGTGGTCGGTCATTCACACCGCCAGAGATAACGAGCGAGCGCCTCTACTCTGCACTCCCATAAGATAGAATGGAGCGTTGGTACCAGTGATCTGTTGTTGCAGGTGAATGGCATGGACCTGAGGAACGCCTCTCATGAAGACGCCATCACCGCTCTGAGACAGACGCCCCAGAAGGTGCAGCTGATGGTATACAGAGACGAGGCCCAGTACAGGGACGAGGAGAACCTGGATATATTCCATGTGGAGCTACAGAAGAAGAGCGGCCGGGGGCTGGGGCTGAGCATTGTGGGGAAAAGGTAAGTTACAAACAGCTTATGTTACTAAAGATGGTGATTGATGCATCCTTTTGCCATAAGGAGTGATAGAACGCGGAATGTTTGGAGCCATTACTAGGGGGAGCTCACCACATACAGATTAATTAGAGTTTGTAAAATAATCATACATATCTCTGTATACAGGGAGCTCCCCCTAGTGGTGACTGCAGACAGGATCTTATCATGTATCTCTGTATACAGGGAGCTCCCCCTAGTGGTGGCTGCAGACAGGATCTTATCATGTATCTCTGCATACAGGGAGCTCCCCCTAGTGGTGACTGCAGACAGGATCTTATCATGTATCTCTGTATACAGGGAGCTCCCCCTAGTGGTGACTGCAGACAGGATCTTATCATGTATCTCTGTATACAGGGAGCTCCCCTAGTGGTGGCTGCAGACAGGATCTTATCATGTATCTCTGTATACAAGGAGCTCCCCCTAGTGGTGACTGCAGACAGGATCTTATCATGTATCTCTGTATACAGGGAGCTCCCCCTAGTGGTGGCTGCAGACAGGATCTTATCATGTATCTCTGCATACAGGGAGCTCCCCCTAGTGGTGACTGCAGACAGGATCTTATCATGTATCTCTGTATACAGGGAGCTCCCCCTAGTGGTGACTGCAGACAGGATCTTATCATGTATCTCTGTATACAGGGAGCTCCCCCTAGTGGTGGCTGCAGACAGGATCTTATCATGTATCTCTGTATACAAGGAGCTCCCCCTAGTGGTGACTGCAGACAGGATCTTATCATGTATCTCTGTATACAGGGAGCTCCCTAGTGGTGACTGCAGACAGGATCTTATCATGTATCTCTGTATACAGGGAGCTTCCCCTAGTGGTGGCTGCAGACAGAATCTTATCATGTATCTCTGTATACAGGGAGCTCCCCCTAGTGGTGACTGCAGACAGGATCTTATCATGTATCTCTGTATACAGGGAGCTCCCCCTAGTGGTGACTGCAGACAGGATCTTATCATGTATCTCTGTATACAGGGAGCTTCCCCTAGTGGTGGCTGCAGACAGAATCTTATCATGTATCTCTGTATACAGGGAGCTCCCCCTAGTGGTGACTGCAGACAGGATCTTATCATGTATCTCTGTATACAGGGAGCTCCCCCTAGTGGTGACTGCAGACAGGATCTTATCATGTATCTCTGCAGTCACCACTAGGGGGAGCTCCCTGTATACAGAGATACATGATAAGATCCTGTCTGCAGTCACCACTAGGGGGAGCTCCCTGTATACAGACAGGATCTTATCATGTATCTCTGTATACAGGGAGCTCCCCCTAGTGGTGACTGCAGACAGGATCTTATCATGTATCTCTGTATACAGGGAGCTCCCCCTAGTGGTGACTGCAGACAGGATCTTATCATGTATCTCTGTATACAGGAAGCTCCCCCTGGTGGTGACTACAGACAGGATCTTATCATGTATCTCTATATACAGGAAGCTCCCCCTAGTGGTGACTGCAGACAGAATCTTATCATGTATCTCTGTATACAGGGAGCTCCCCCTAGTGGTGACTGCAGACAGGATCTTATCATGTATCTCTGTATACAGGGAGCTCCCCCTAGTGGTGACTGCAGACAGAATCTTATCATGTATCTCTGTATACAGGGAGCTCCCCCTAGTGGTGACTGTAGACAGAATATTATCATGTATCTCTGTATACAGGGAGCTCCCCCTAGTGGTGACTGCAGACAGGATCTTATGTATCTCTGTATACAGGGAGCTCCCCCTAGTGGTGACTGCAGACAGAATCTTATGTATCTCTGTATACAGGGAGCTCCCCCTAGTGGTGGCTGCAGACAGGATCTTATCATGTATCTCTGTATACAGGGAGCTCCCTCTGGTGGTGACTACAGACAGCTAGAAATTGATTCTGTATCTATATGATTGTGTGAATGGACTCCGGAGATTTGATGGAGTTATCCTTGAAGATAATGAAGTAATAAGATCTCCTTTAATGCCAGGACACTATCATCTCATGGTCTTGGGTAGAATGTGTGTTTATCTTTGCGGACTTTCCTTGTAACAGAGACGACCACTTAAGTAGAACAAGCTGCTCCAGTACGTGAGAGGGGACGTCATTGTTCCTGACAGCTCCATGATTATATTCATTGTCCTGACTATTATGGTGACAATTACTGCAGCACTAGGATGTCGGCTGTGAGGAGCTGAAGATGATGGGTGTCATACCCCGGAATATTCTGAATGTTTAATGTCCTGTCTTCCAGGAACGGCAGCGGAGTCTACATCTCCGACATTGTAAAAGGGGGAGCAGCCGACTATGACCGGAGATTAATGCAAGGAGATCAAATCCTGTCTGTCAATGGCGAGGATGTCCGGACCGCCTCCCAGGAACTGGTGGCCACAATACTAAAGGTACGATCCGTGCAGGGAAGGGGCGAACAGTCATGACTTAAACCTACAAAGCATTTATTATGGGACAGGTATAAGTCTTCCTAAACATTGTAAATAACATGAATCTGAAAATTGTGCCATGCATTAGTATTCACCCCCTGAGTCAGCACTTTGTAGGACCACCTTTCTCTGTCTTGTATTAGTATTCACCCCTGAGTCAGCACTTTGTAGGACCACCTTTCTCTGTCTTGTATTAGTATTCACCCCCCGGAGTCAGCACTTTGTAGGACCACCTTTCTCTGTCTTGTATTAGTGTTCACCCCTTGAGTCAGCACTTTGTAGGACCACCTTTCTCTGTCTTGTATTAGTATTCACCCCTGAGTCAGCACTTTGTAGGACCACCTTGCTCTGTCTTGTATTAGTATTCAGCCCCCTGAGTCAGCACTTTGTAGGACCACCTTGCTCTGTCTTGTATTAGTATTCACCCCCTGAGTCAGCACTTTGTGGGACCACCTTTCTCTGTCTTGTATTAGTATTCAGGCCCCTGAGTCAGCACTTTGTGGGACCACCTTTCTCTGTCTTGTATTAGTATTCACCCCCTGAGTCAGCACTTTGTAGGACCACCTTTCCCTGTCTTGTATTAGTATTCAGGCCCCTGAGTCAGCACTTTGTGGGACCACCTTTCTCTGTCTTGTATTAGTATTCAGCCCCTGATTCAGCACTTTGTAGGACCACCTTTCTCTGTCTTGTATTAGTATTCACCCCCTGAGTCAGCACTTTGTGGGACCACCTTTCTCTGTCTTGTATTAGTATTCAGCCCCTGATTCAGCACTTTGTAGGACCACCTTTCCCTGTCTTGTATTAGTATTCACCCCCTGAGTCAGCACTTTGTAGGACCACCTTTCCCTGTCTTGTATTAGTATTCAGGCCCCTGAGTCAGCACTTTGTAGGACCACCTTTCTCTGTCATGTATTAGTATTCACCCCCTGAGTCAGCACTTTGTGGGACCACCTTTCTCTGTCTTGTATTAGTATTCAGCCCCTGATTCAGCACTTTGTAGGACCACCTTTCTCTGTCTTGTATTAGTATTCACCCCCTGAGTCAGCACTTTGTAGGACTACCTTTCTCTGTCTTGTATTAGTATTCAGCCCCTGATTCAGCACTTTGTAGGACCACCTTTCCCTGTCTTGTATTAGTATTCACCCCCTGAGTCAGCACTTTGTAGGACCACCTTTCCCTGTCTTGTATTAGTATTCACCCCCTGAGTCAGCACTTTGTGGGACCACCTTTCTCTGTCTTGTATTAGTATTCAGCCCCTGATTCAGCACTTTGTAGGACCACCTTTCCCTGTCTTGTATTAGTATTCACCCCCTGAGTCAGCACTTTGTAGGACCACCTTTCCCTGTCTTGTATTAGTATTCAGGCCCCTGAGTCAGCACTTTGTAGGACCACCTTTCTCTGTCTTGTATTAGTATTCACCCCCTGAGTCAGCACTTTGTGGGACCACCTTTCTCTGTCTTGTATTAGTATTCAGCCCCTGATTCAGCACTTTGTAGGACCACCTTTCTCTGTCTTGTATTAGTATTCACCCCCTGAGTCAGCACTTTGTAGGACTACCTTTCTCTGTCTTGTATTAGTATTCAGCCCCTGATTCAGCACTTTGTAGGACCACCTTTCCCTGTCTTGTATTAGTATTCACCCCCTGAGTCAGCACTTTGTAGGACCACCTTTCCCTGTCTTGTATTAGTATTCACCCCCTGAGTCAGCACTTTGTAGGACCACCTTTCTCTGTCTTGTATTAGTATTCACCCCCTGAGTCAGCACTTTGTGGGACCACCTTCCTCTGTCTTGTATTAGTATTCAGCCCCTGATTCAGCACTTTGTAGGACCACCTTTCTCTGTCTTGTATTAGTATTCACCCCCTGAGTCAGCACTTTGTAGGACCACCTTCCTCTGTCTTGTATTAGTATTCACCCCCTGATTCAGCACTTTGTAGGACCACCTTTCTCTGTCTTGTATTAGTATTCAGCCCCTGATTCAGCACTTTGTAGGACCACCTTTCCCTGTCTTGTATTAGTATTCACCCCCTGAGTCAGCACTTTGTAGGACCACCTTTCCCTGTCTTGTATTAGTATTCACCCCCTGAGTCAGCACTTTGTAGGACCACCTTTCTCTGTCTTGTATTAGTATTCACCCCCTGAGTCAGCACTTTGTAGGACCACCTTTCTCTGTCTTGTATTAGTATTCAGCCCCTGATTCAGCACTTTGTAGGACCACCTTTCCCTGTCTTGTATTAGTATGTTTGTAATGTCTTGTTGGAATACAATTATAACAAAACATTTAGCAGAAAACATAACTGGATGCATTAAAGGAAACCAACCAGCAGGATTTAAGGCTGTAAAGTAAAGTCGGTGCCTTACGGACATTGGGCTACTGAATGCAATCAGACCTTTACTTGAATGATTCCATGTTCGATTGCAGAGAAAAGTGTTATAGAACTCATGGAAAACTGTGCAGCAGATGATTGATGTGTGCAGCACTGGGGTTGTTGTTTTTATTTTCCGCCCCTGTGGGCATGACTTTCGGCTGTAAGCCAAATCTTTCATGTCTACTTTCAATTTTGTGAGGCACCCTGTAGCTGGAGTATTGATAAGAAAGGTGAAGGGAGGGTTCACTTTTTAGCCTTATGTCCTGCTTTTTGGTTCCACCAGAGTGTCCTCACTCAGATACTGCAAAGTAGAATCTTGAAAAAAGACAGTTAAAAACGTCATTCAGCAGTGGCCTTGGCTAGATTACAATGCAAAACCCCACTGCTGCCAGACAGTGATGCTAAGCTCTCAGCTGTGCACTACAGAGCATTAAACTGCAGGGGGCGCCATTTATATGGATACACCGAAATAATATGTGAACGGTTGGTGATATCAACTCCCTGTTTATGGTACATTAGTATATGGGAGGGGGAACTCATGTGCCTCAAAAAGGAAGTTGGTATCGCCAACCGTTCCCATATTAAGTGTATAGATATAAATGGCCGACACCTGTACATGAAACATTTAGTCACTTTGTAAATATATTGTATGCTTATTTGATCTTGTATTATCCTCCAGAGCTGCACTCACTATTCTGCTGGTGCAGTCACTGTGTACATACATTACTGATCCTGAGTTACCTCCTGTATTATACTCCAGAGCTGCACTCACTATTCTGCTGGTGCAGTCACTGTGTACATACATTACATTACTGATCCTGAGTTACCTCCTGTATTATACTCCAGAGCTGCACTCACTATTCTGCTGGTGCAGTCACTGTGTACATACATTACATTACTGATCCTGAGTTACCTCCTGTATTATCCTCCAGAGCTGCACTCACTATTCTGCTGGTGCAGTCACTGTGTACATACATTACATTACTGATCCTGAGTTACCTCCTGTATTATCCTCCAGAGCTGCACTCACTATTCTGCTGGTGCAGTCACTGTGTACATACATTACATTACTGATCCTGAGTTACCTCCTGTATTATACTCCAGAGCTGCACTCACTATTCTGCTGGTGCAGTCACTGTGTACATACATTACATTACTGATCCTGAGTTACCTCCTGTATTATACTCCAGAGCTGCACTCACTATTCTGCTGGTGCAGTCACTGTGTACATACATTACATTACTGATCCTGAGTTACCTCCTGTATTATCCTCCAGAGCTGCACTCACTATTCTGCTGGTGCAGTCACTGTGTACATACATTACATTACTGATCCTGAGTTACCTCCTGTATTATACTCCAGAGCTGCACTCACTATTCTGCTGGTGCAGTCACTGTGTACATACATTACATTACTGATCCTGAGTTACCTCCTGTATTATACTCTAGAGCTGCACTCACTATTCTGCTGGTGCAGTCACTGTGTACATACATTACATTACTGATCCTGAGTTACCTCCTGTATTATACTCCAGAGCTGCACTCACTATTCTGCTGGTGCAGTCACTGTGTCCATACATTACATTACTGATCCTGAGTTACCTCCTGTATTATACTCCAGAGCTGCACTCACTATTCTGCTGGTGCAGTCACTGTGTACATACATTACATTACTGATCCTGAGTTACCTCCTGTATTATACTCCAGAGCTGCACTCACTATTCTGCTGGTGCAGTCACTGTGTACATACATTACATTACTGATCCTGAGTTACCTCCTGTATTATCCTCCAGAGCTGCACTCACTATTCTGCTGGTGCAGTCACTGTGTACATACATTACATTACTGATCCTGAGTTACCTCCTGTATTATACTCCAGAGCTGCACTCACTATTCTGCTGGTGCAGTCACTGTGTACATACATTACATTACTGATCCTGAGTTACCTCCTGTATTATCCTCCAGAGCTGCACTCACTATTCTGCTGGTGCAGTCACTGTGTACATACATTACATTACTGATCCTGCGTTACCTCCTGTATTATCTCCAGAGCTGCACTCACTATTCTGCTGGTGCAGTCACTGTGTACATACATTACATTACTGATCCTGAGTTACCTCCTGTATTATACTCCAGAGCTGCACTCACTATTCTGCTGGTGCAGTCACTGTGTATATACATTACATTACTGATCCTGAGTTACCTCCTGTATTATCCTCCAGAGCTGCACTCACTATTCTGCTGGTGCAGTCACTGTGTATATACATTACATTACTGATCCTGAGTTACCTCCTGTATTATACCCAGAGCTGCACTCACTATTCTGCTGGTGCAGTCACTGTGTACATACATTACATTACTGATCCTGAGTTACCTCCTGTATTATACTCCAGAGCTGCACTCACTATTCTGCTGGTGCAGTCACTGTGTACATACATTACATTACTGACCTGAGTTACCTCCTGTATTATCCTCCAGGGCTGCACTCATTATTCTGCTGGTGCAGTCACTGTGTACATACATTACATTACTGATCCTGAGTTACCTCCTGTACTATACTCCAGAGCTGCACTCACTATTCTGCTGGTACAGTCACTGTGTACATACATTACATTACTGATCCTGAGTGACCTCCTGTATTATACTCCAGAGCTGCACTCACTATTCTGCTGGTGCAGTCACTGTGTATATACATTACATTACTGATCCTGAGTTACCTCCTGTATTATACTCCAGAGCTGCACTCATTATTCTGCTGGTACAGTCACTGTGTACATACATTACATTACTGATCCTGAGTGACCTCCTGTATTATACTCCAGAGCTGCACTCACTATTCTGCTGGTGCAGTCACTGTGTATATACATTACATTATGATCCTGAGTTACCTCCTGTATTATACCCCAGAGCTGCACTCACTATTCTGCTGGTGCAGTCACTGTGTACATACAGGAGGTAACTCAGGATCAGTAATGTAATGTATGTACACAGTGACTGCACCAGCAGAATAGTGAGTGCAGCTCTGGAGTATAATACAGGAGGTAACTCAGGATCAGTAATGTAATGTATTATACTCCAGAGCTGCACTCACTATTCTGCTGGTGCAGTCACTGCGTACATACATTACATTACTGATCCTGAGTCACCTCCTGTATTATACTCCAGAGCTGCACTCACTATTCTGCTGGTGCAGTCACTGTGTACATACATTACATTACTGATCCTGAGTTACCTCCTGTATTATACTCCAGAGCTGCACTCACTATTCTGCTGGTGGAGTCACTGTGTACATACATTACATTACTGATCCTGAGTTACCTCCTGTATTATACTCCAGAGCTGCACTCACTATTCTGCTGGTGCAGTCACTGTGTACATACATTACATTACTGATCCTGAGTTACCTCCTGTATTATCCTCCAGAGCTGCACTCACTATTCTGCTGGTGCAGTCACTGTGTACATACATTACATTACTGATCCTGAGTTACCTCCTGTATTATACTCCAGAGCTGCAGGTTCTCTTTGGGGATACCCCCCAGAGTTCCCCTGCTGCGCTTTTTCTTTGTCATCATTTTGCAGGTTTCACGTCTGTCTGTCGCTGGCTGTGATGCCGGATATACCTCCCTTCTCTCCTCTGATGCCGGATATACCTCCCTTCTCTCCTCTGATGCCGGATATACCTCCCTTCTCTCCTCTGATGCCGGATATACCTCCCTTCTCTCCTCTGATGTCAGATATACCTCTCTTCTCTCTTCTGATGTCAGATATACCTCTCTTCTCTCCTCTGATGCCGGATATACCTCCCTTCTCTCCTCTGATGCCGGATATACCTCCCTTCTCTCTTCTGATGCCGGATATACCTCCCTTCTCTCTTCTGATGCCGGATATACCTCTCTTCTCTCCTCTGATGCCGGATATACCTCCCTTCTCTCCTCTGATGCCGGATATACCTCCCTTCTCTCTTCTGATGCCGGATATACCTCCCTTCTCTCCTCTGATGCCGGATATACCTCCCTTCTCTCTTCTGATGCCGGATATACCTCTCTTCTCTCCTCTGATGCCGGATATACCTCCCTTCTCTCTTCTGATGCCGGATATACCTCTCTTCTCTCCTCTTTGTGTTCGTTGTATGATGATCCTCTGTGTAATGAGACGCTCTGCTGTCTCTGATCACGCTTCTTGTCGCTCTAATTCTAGCATCTCTTCTGTTTTATAGTGCGCACAAGGACTGGTTCTTCTGGAGATCGGGCGGCTCAGAGTGACGTCTTGGATTTCGTCCAGGAAAGCCTATCCAGGCAGTCAGGTGCGGCGCGTTCCCTCATTGATGTAGAAGACGGGATTATCTCCAGCTTCTCAATCGTAACACTGCACTTAACCTCCCGCAAAGTTGTCTGCATTTCTGAGATACGCCAGGCTTCAATGTTCACTTTAAGAAATCTGCTTGCTGTCAGTGAATACCTTCCTTCACATTCACGTGCTGTATATAGATTGTTCTGAGGTGCTCAGTCAGGACAATGCTCTGTGAGCAGCAGCTAGTTGAATGGATACAATGTATCAGTCTGAATTCATGTATTGCCTGGACTGGACACACTTGTGTTCACTTCTCATTTACTGACAGCAAGCGGAGTTCTTACAAATAGTAAACATCAAGGCACCGATTAATCATTCATTCTACACCTATGTTTAAAGTAAACAGTTGGTGTTTTTAGTTAATCAGGCAAGGGAGCAGTGAATCAGCAGCAGCGGGAACGAGGAGCAGTGAGTAACTGTCAGGCAGGATCGGTAGATGAAGATTCAGGTGCAGCAGGGAGGAGGAGCAGTGAGCATCTGACAAGCAGGATTGGTGGAAGGAGATTTAATTGCAGCAACAGGGAGGAGGTACAGTGAGTAGCCATCTAGCAGGTCGGTGATTGGAGATTCAGCAGAGAGGAGGTACAGTGAGTAGCCATCTAGCAGATTGGTGATTGGAGATTCAGCAGAGAGGAGGTACAGTGAGTAGCCATCTAGCAGGTCGGTGATTGGTAGATTCAGCAGAGAGGAGGTACAGTGAGTAGCCATCTAGCAGGTCTGTGATTTGAGATTCAGCAGAGAGGAGGTGCAGTGAGTAGCCATCTAGCAGGTCTGTGATTGGAGATTCAGCAGAGAGGAGGTACAGTGAGTAGCCATCTAGCAGGTCGGTGATTGGAGATTCAGCAGCAGCAGAGAGGAGGAACATTGGGGAGTTGCCAGTCATGATAGGCAGGCAAAGATTGAGATGAAATATATATACAGAATTCTATAGCCTTTCTGATTCAGCGTCTTCTGATGGATTTTCAGAGTAAATAAATAAGTCTCATCAGGTTTAAGAGATTTATGTAATATTGTATGCAGAGGCACAAAGTATAAATCTATATTGATCTTGTTTATTAGTACCAGTTCCATACGACCCATAATAAATGGGTGGTGAGACAAACGTCACCACTTAACCCATAAAATGCTCCAGATACAATAAAGAGAAAGGAGAGGAAGTGAAGCATTGCCTTCTCATAAGAAACCGCCTTCATATAACATCAAAAAGGATGAACACATGGTGCTGGGGCAGGTACATCACAGCAAAGGTCGTACATATGTAAGGGTTAATACACTTTACAAAGGGATCATAAACTGAAATGAGCAGATTCTATTATGACCAAGACACATTACACAAACGTCATCCACATCATAGAATGATACAAAGTAACGTGCAATAGTCACAATTGTGATCTGTGAGTTTCTTATAAGAATACATCTTTGTGCACACCTCCCCTCTGCTTCTTTGTGCACACCTCCCCTCTGCTTCTTTGTGCACACCTCCCCTCTGCTTCTTTGTGCACACCTCCCCTCTGCTGCTTTGTGCACACCTCCCCTCTGCTGCTTTGTGCACACCTCCCCTCTGCTTCTTTGTGCACACCTCCCCTCTGCTTCTTTGTGCACACCTCCCCTCTGCTGCTTTGTGCACACCTCCCCTCTGCTGCTTTGTGCACACCTCCCCTCTGCTGCTTTGTGCACACCTCCCCTCTGCTTCTTTGTGCACACCTCCCCTCTGCTTCTTTGTGCACACCTCCCCTCTGCTGCTTTGTGCACACCTCCCCTCTGCTTCTTTGTGCACACCTCCTCTCCGCTGCTTTGTGCACACCTCCCCTCTGCTTCTTTGTGCACACCTCCTCTCTGCTTCTTTGTGCACACCTCCTCTCTGCTGCTTTGTGCATACCTCCCCTCTGCTTCTTTGTGCACACCTCCTCTCTGCTGCTTTGTGCACACCTCCCCTCTGCTTCTTTGTGCACACCTCCTCTCTGCTGCTTTGTGCCTGCTTCTTTGTGCACACCTCCCCTCTGCTTCTTTGTGCACACCTCCCCTCTGCTTCTTTGTGCACACCTCCTCTCTGCTTCTTTGTGCACACCTCCCCTCTGCTTCTTTGTGCACACCTCCCCTTTTCTTCTTTGTGCACACTCCCCTCTGCTTCTTTGTACACACCTCCCCTCTGCTTCTTTGTGCACACCTCCTCTCTGCTTCTTTGTGCACACCTCCCCTCTGCTTCTTTGTGCACACCTCCCCTCTGCTTCTTTGTGCACACCTCCTCTCTGCTGCTTTGTACACACCTCCTCTCTGCTTCTTTGTGCACACCTCCCCTCTGCTTCTTTGTGCACACCTCCCCTCTGCTTCTTTGTGCACACCTCCTCTCTGCTTCTTTGTGCACATCTCCTCTCTGCTTCTTTGTGCACACCTCCTCTCTGCTTCTTTGTGCACACCTCCTCTCTGCTGCTTTGTGCACACCTCCCCTCTGCTTCTTTGTGCACACCTCCTCTCTGCTGCTTTGTACACACCTCCTCTCTGCTTCTTTGTGCACACCTCCCCTCTGCTTCTTTGTGCACACCTCCTCTCTGCTTCTTTGTGCACACCTCCTCTCTGCTTCTTTGTGCACACCTCCTCTCTGCTTCTTTGTGCACACCTCCTCTCTGCTGCTTTGTGCACACCTCCTCTCTGCTTCTTTATGCACACCTCCCCTCTGCTTCTTTGTGCACACCTCCTCTCTGCTTCTTTGTGCACACCTCCCCTCTGCTTCTTTGTGCACACCTCCCCTCTGCTTCTTTGTGCACACCTCCCCTCTGCTTCTTTGTGCACACCTCCTCTCTGCTTCTTTGTGCACACCTCCCCTCTGCTTCTTTGTGCACACCTCCCCTCTGCTGCTTTGTGCACACCTCCCCTCTGCTTCTTTGTGCACACCTCCCCTCTGCTTCTTTGTGCACACCTCCTCTCTGCTTCTTTGTGCACACCTCCCCTCTGCTTCTTTGTGCACACCTCCCCTCTGCTTCTTTGTGCACACCTCCCCTCTGCTGCTTTGTGCACACCTCCCCTCTGCTTGTTTGTGCACACCTCCCCTCTGCTTCTTTGTGCACACCTCCTCTCTGCTTCTTTGTGCACACCTCCCCTCTGCTTCTTTGTGCACACCTCCCCTCTGCTTCTTTGTGCACACCTCCCCTCTGCTTCTTTGTGCACACCTCCCCTCTGCTTGTTTGTGCACACCTCCCCTCTGCTTCTTTGTGCACACCTCCCCTCTGCTTCTTTGTGCACACCTCCCCTCTGCTGCTTTGTGCACACCTCCCCTCTGCTGCTTTGTGCACACCTCCTCTCCTTCCTCTTTATTGTAATAAATGATTGATCTTGTTAATGTTGCAGTTATCTGCTGTATACGGTAATTGTTAGAATTTCAATATTTATAATACACATTTTCTGTTTATACATTTTATTATATTTCCTGTTATTTCTACGTTTATGATTTGATGCAGGTCATAAAGCTGCTCCGCCGTCAACTCAACATGTTTACAAATAATATAATATAATCTAGTGCACACGGATAATGGTAATCTATGAGACTATAATGTGCTTCATGTACTTGCAGCCTGTGTCACGACATAAGCTACACCGAGAGCCTTTATAGCAGATCTTCACTTAGAGATCCGTGTTATTAAATGACCTGACATTGATCCCGAGCTGACGTGCCGCGAATGAGAGTTATCGACAGACGGCGATGATAAACTTAATTAGGTGATCTCTCAATAACGAGCGTCCTCAGGAAGAGCTAATCCCAGCAATGTCTTAATTGCAATCCATTACGTGAACTCACGCAGATCTTCACACCGCAGCGGCTCTGGATCCTCCTTTGTATTCAGGGATCGGGGAACATCCTTACTTTCCCTGCTTCCTACTTTATGGGACAATACAGCACCACATGTTTTCTATGGCTGCTGTTCAGTGGCCATTATAAGCATATTAGAAATGCAAAATGTTCAGAGAAGCTGAAATCACCCCAATTACATGTGTATGTCAGGGAGATATAGATTGTATTTAACTGAATGTTGTGAAAAGATTTACATGTAGAACAGTGGGGTGTTCCCACCAGGAGAGGATATGTCCTAAATGTCCTACAGATGTGGGCCTCATGCAGGGGACTTGCATATAACTTGAGAACAGGGCCCTCTTGCATTCCACCATCAGTGAAACGGTGGCCAATTGGGCGCATATCTCTACATTTAGCGCTATGGGAGCGTTAAACATGCAGATCATGGGTATTTGACAGTTCTACGAGCACCAACCGGAGATGTGTAGAGTCACATATGTGCCACCAACCCATTTATGATGCTGGTGCACTGCAGGGCCCCACTGTCAAGATAGAGGCAGGTCCAATATTTGTGGTATATATTCTGTCATTAAGCCTTAGGTGTTCAGGATGGGACATACTTCATCTGGCATCACGACTGGGGATTGGTCCCGGATCACAATTGGAGGTTCTTCTGGGATAAACGATTGAGGGGTTAGTCACAGATCACAATTGGAGGCTCGTCTAGGATCACGATTGGGGGCTCGTCTGGGATCACGATTGGGGGCTCGTCTGGGATCATGATTGGGGGCTCGTCTGGGATCACGATTGGGGGCTCGTCTGGGATCACGATTGGGGGCTCGTCTGGGATCACGATTGGGGGCTCGTCTGGGATCATGATTGGGGGCTCGTCTGGGATCATGATTGGGGGCTCATTTGGGTTAGCGATTGGGGGTTCGTCCGGTATCTTGATTGGGGGCTCATTTGGCCTCACAATTAAGGATTCATCTGGGATCACGATTGGGGGTTTGAATGGGATCACGAATTGGGGTTCATCTGGTATCACAATTGTTAACTCATCCGGGATCTCAAATGAGGGTTCATCCGGTATCATGAATGTTGGCTCATCTGGGATTACAATTGAGGGTTCATTCGGTATTGCGATTGTTGGCTTGTCTGGGAACGTGATTGGGGGCTTGTACGGGATCACATTGAGGGTTCGACCAGTATTGCAATTGTTGACTCCTCCTGGATCTCAATTAGGGGCTCATCCGGGATCACTATTGGGTGGTCATTTGGGATCACGATTGGGGGCTCGTCCGGGATCACGATTGGGGGCTCGTCCAGGATCACGATTGGGGGCTCGTCCGGGATCACGATTGGGGGCTCGTCCGGGACCACGATTGTCGGCTTGTCCGGGATCACGACTGGGGGCTCGTCCGGGATCACGACTGGGGGCTCGTCCGGGATCACAACTGGGGGCTCGTCCGGGATCACGAATGGGGGCTCGTCCGGGATCACGAATGGGGGCTCGTCCGGGATCACGACTGGGGGCTCGTCCGGGATCACGACTGGGGGCTCGTCCGGGATCACGACTGGGGGCTCGTCCGGGATCACGACTGGGGGCTCGTCCGGGATCACGACTGGGGGCTCGTCCGGGATCACGACTGGGGGCTCGTCCGGGATCACGACTGGGGGCTCGTCCGGGATCACGACTGGGGGCTCGTCCGGGATCACGACTGGGGGCTCGTCCGGGATCACGACTGGGGGCTCGTCCGGGATCACGACTGGGGGCTCGTCCGGGATCACGACTGGGGGCTCGTCCGGGATCACGACTGGGGGCTCGTCCGGGATCACGACTGGGGGCTCGTCCGGGATCACGACTGGGGGCTCGTCCGGGATCACGACTGGGGGCTCGTCCGGGATCACGACTGGGGGCTCGTCCGGGATCACGACTGGGGGCTCGTCCGGGATCACGACTGGGGGCTCGTCCGGGATCACGACTGGGGGCTCGTCCGGGATCACGACTGGGGGCTCGTCCGGGATCACGACTGGGGGCTCGTCCGGGATCACGACTGGGGGCTCGTCCGGGATCACGACTGGGGGCTCGTCCGGGATCACGACTGGGGGCTCGTCCGGGATCACGACTGGGGGCTCGTCCGGGATCACGACTGGGGGCTCGTCCGGGATCACGACTGGGGCTCGTCGGGATCACGATGGGGGCTCGTCCGGGATCACGACTGGGGGCTCGTCCGGGATCACGACTGGGGGCTCGTCCGGGATCACGACTGGGGGCTCGTCCGGGATCACGACTGGGGGCTCGTCCGGGATCACGACTGGGGGCTCGTCCGGGATCACGACTGGGGGCTCGTCCGGGATCACGACTGGGGGCTCGTCCGGGATCACGACTGGGGGCTCGTCCGGGATCACGACTGGGGGCTCGTCCGGGATCACGACTGGGGGCTCGTCCGGGATCACGACTGGGGGCTCGTCCGGGATCACGACTGGGGGCTCGTCCGGGATCACGACTGGGGGCTCGTCCGGGATCACGACTGGGGGCTCGTCCGGGATCACGACTGGGGGCTCGTCCGGGATCACGACTGGGGGCTCGTCCGGTCACGACTGGGGGCTCGTCCGGATCACGACTGGGGGCTCGTCCGGGATCACGACTGGGGGCTCGTCCGGGATCACGACTGGGGGCTCGTCCGGGATCACGACTGGGGGCTCGTCCGGGATCACGACTGGGGGCTCGTCCGGGATCACGACTGGGGGCTCGTCCGGGATCACGACTGGGGGCTCGTCCGGGATCACGACTGGGGGCTCGTCCGGGATCACGACTGGGGGCTCGTCCGGGATCACGACTGGGGGCTCGTCCGGGATCACGACTGGGGGCTCGTCCGGGATCACGACTGGGGCTCGTCCGGGATCACGACTGGGGGCTCGTCCGGGATCACGACTGGGGGCTCGTCCGGGATCACGACTGGGGGCTCGTCCGGGATCACGACTGGGGGCTCGTCCGGGATCACGACTGGGGGCTCGTCCGGGATCACGACTGGGGGCTCGTCCGGGATCACGACTGGGGGCTCGTCCGGGATCACGACTGGGGGCTCGTCCGGGATCACGACTGGGGGCTCGTCCGGGATCACGACTGGGGGCTCGTCCGGGATCACGACTGGGGGCTCGTCCGGGATCACGACTGGGGCTCGTCGGGATCACGATGTCGTGGCTCGTCCGGGATCACATTAGTCTTGTTCATCGCACAGTATGACACATTAGCACTATAGTTTTGTTAGACAGCTCTGCAAAGCTTTATCCATAGAATCAATCAAACTTGTCCAGAGATATTGCATTTTTCTCAATTTTGCTAGATACAGTGATGAAAATTGTAAGTAACAATTAGAAATCAGGACAATGAAGATCTTTATGTATCATGCGTTAGTCCTTTCCCCCAGCTGGCAGACTCCCCGTATCATGTATTACTCTGAGTACATTAAAATATGCTATAAAACACTGACACTAATTCCCCCTCTGAATATATAAGATAATGTGTCGCACAGTCCACACCTCTGCAGCGCTTCCTTCTACGTTTCCTTACTTATAATAAATGCCATTTTCACAGCACATTTCCATCCAAGGTCACTGAGGACGCAGCACCGTCTCCCGGCCGCATTCTGCTAAGTGATGGCGTCTGATTGAGCTCCTCGCACAACGCTGCATATCAATATGGCCGATCACCAAAGCTTTCATAGCCGAGAACAGCATAAAAGAGTATGCAAAAAACAGTCCTCGTCTTCAGATTTTCTAGTCCATTTGCCCAAGGCTTTATGCTCCTCGTCCTAATGAATTTTGTAGACACTAAAATCCCGGTTTTTGACAACAAAGAAGATTTTTTAACACAATGACGTTACAATGTTACTTGTTTTACAGGCACTTTGCAATTTTACCAATTTTAGTAGCTGAGACGACTCCTTTAGGTTACAGTCACTTCCAGTGGCGTAACTTCAGGCCCAGGGGCCCCGATGCGAAAACTCCAACGGGGCCCCCAATTATTGGAAATCTTTAATAGTATTAGTCTTTTTCTATAGGCCAAAGGGACTTTTGGGGCCCCCTAAGCTGCAGGGCCCGGGTGCGATCGCAACCCCTGCACCTATTGTAGTTACGCCCCTGGTCACTTCTTCATTTGTGGTGGACGGTCTCCTAGGCTGTTTGCCGTAGTTTGCCGTAGTTTGCTGTAGTTTGCTGTGGTTTGCTGTAGTTTGCTGTAGTTTGCTGTAGTTTGCTGTAGTTTGCCGTAGTTTGCCGTAGTTTGCCGTAGTTTGCTGTAGTTTGCTGTAGTTTGCTGTAGTTTGCTGTAGTTTGCCGTAGTTTGCCGTAGTTTGCCGTAGTTTGCTGTAGTTTGCTGTAGTTTGCTGTAGTTTGCCGTAGTTTGCCTGAATCTCCGGATCTATCCATCTTCAGGGCCCCCTGCTCTCCTCCGATGCCGGAGAGGTGAACCAACCTCTATGTTTACATTTTTGCAAGTATCTTGTAATATTCAGATTATAGAGATTATACCTCACAAGAAATGGAGCTTCTGTATTTTCAAAAGAAGAAAAGATAATTATATCTCCAAATTGTTAATTCATCGTCCTTCCTGTCCATGAAAGAAATGCTGCTACTGGATCCTACTGTCCCAGGGCAGTGGGGGGAGGCTCCTGCTGCAGCCAGGTGAATTACAGCCCGGGGAATGGCTGATCTCCAGCAGCAGAAGAAATCTTACACATAAAGCTGAGGGTATATATATTATGTATGTGTGTGTGTGTGTGTATCCCTCACCTGCCTGCCCTACCCTACATCTTCCCCCTCCCCGAAAGCTGCCCTACTCGCACGCCCCCAAATCTGCACTCTTCCCCCCCCAAAGCCCAGCCTGCTTCCCAAAAACACACCCTCCCCAAACCCTCAAACTCTCACTCCCCACCCCACCGGCCCCCAAAATATTTCTGGTACCCCCAAACCTTTCCCTCCAAAACAATGCTCAACCCTCATCCCCGGCACCCAATAACCGCGGTATTAGTCTGCCCTTATTTCTGTCTTGTGCGGATCTGGCTGTGTGGGATGATGACAGCTGAGCTCTGGACGAGGGATTTCCACCTAATCATCGCCGTCTTCATCCTGTAATTAAATTGTGATGGAATTATGACGCTTCGCCTCGTACAAGAATTTAATTACTGACAAATCTTTTGTTCCAGGTCGGTAAGGGCATCTCTCAGAACGCAGCGGTGCCCCCGATCCTGCCAGTCATGTCCAGTGCACAGAATTACAGCAAGAGATCGTCTGCCCCGTCCTCCCAGAGGAACTCCGGTAATGGTCACCACTCTCTGCTCCCCGGGGGGAACGGCAGGAGGACGGGGTCTCTGCTTCCCAGGTGGCGGCTGGGGGACGGGGGTCTCTGCTCCCCGGGGGGGGGGACAGCAGGAGGACGGGTGTCTGCTCCCCGGGGGGGACGGCAGGAGGACGGGGGTCTCTGCTCCCCGGGGGAAGGCGGCAGGAGGATGGGGGTCTCTGCTCCCCGGGGGAAGGCGGCAGGAGGATGGGGGTCTCTGCTCCCCGGGGGAAGGCGGCAGGAGGACGGGGGTCTCTGCTCCCCGGGGGGGGGGACAGCAGGAGGACGGGTGTCTGCTCCCCGGGGGGGACGGCAGGAGGACGGGGGTCTCTGCTCCCCGGGGGAAGGCGGCAGGAGGATGGGGGTCTCTGCTCCCCGGGGGAAGGCGGCAGGAGGACGGGGGTCTCTGCTCCCCTGGGTTGGGGGGGCGGCAGGAGGATGGGGGTCTCTGCCTCCTTCTTGAACCTCTTATACCATCACCATCTCTACTGAAGTTATTTCTTTGTTCTGACCCATTAATGACGGGGCTGCGGGGGGATCTCTGGTCCTTGGAGCCATAAGGGGCCCTGGTGAGCCGGGCTGACTCTGCCCGGGGATTTAGTCTCAGGGGCTACAGCAGCAAATCACATTCATAATTCTGCTCCGATTATAAACAGCAGCTACAGATACAGGAACGTTTCACTCTTATAATGCAAGGAGGGCGGCAGGGGCACAACCTGTGCAACCACAAGAGCCCGAGAGATGAGGGGCCACTACCACCCCCTGAGCAGGTAGAATTGTGTATTTACAGCTAGAAGACTGTAAAGGGACCTTATATACTGGAATTACACAAGGGGCCCTTTACAGTCTGTGTTCAACAGTGGGGGCAGTTACATTTACCTTTATCAGAGGACCCTACAGTTCATATGTATGGATGAGAAATCACCAGAGCAAGTATTGTGCAGGAGCCGAAAACCAGAGATTGATGGGAGATTTAATTTCTTAGGATTGCAGAATAGTGAGTGCAGCTCTGGAGGATAATACAGGAGGTAACTCAGGATCAGTAATGTAATGTATGTACACAGTGACTGCACCAGCAGAATAGTGAGTGCAGCTCTGGAGTATAATACAGGAGGTAACTCAGGATCAGTAATGTAATGTATGTACACAGTGACTGCACCAGCAGAATAGTGAGTGCAGCTCTGGAGGATAATACAGGAGGTAACTCAGCATCAGTAATGTAATGTATGTACACAGTGACTGCACCAGCAGAATAGTGAGTGCAGCTCTGGAGTATAATACAGGAGGTAACTCAGGATCAGTAATGTAATGTATGTACACAGTGACTGCACCAGCAGAATAGTGAGTGCAGCTCTGGAGTATAATACAGGAGGTAACCCAGGATCAGTAATGTAATGTATGTACACAGTGACTGCACCAGCAGAATAGTGAGTGCAGCTCTGGAGTATAATACAGGAGGTAACTCAGGATCAGTAATGTAATGTATGTACACAGTGACTGCACCAGCAGAATAGTGAGTGCAGCTCTGGGGTATAATACAGGAGGTAACTCAGGATCAGTAATGTAATGTATGTACACAGTGACTGCACCAGCAGAATAGTGAGTGCAGCTCTGGAGTATAATACAGGAGGTAACTCAGGATCAGTAATGTATGTACACAGTGACTGCACCAGCAGAATAGTGAGTGCAGCTCTGGAGTATAATATGTTGATATTCTTTTTTTCTCTGACTCTAGGAATAGAATTGGAGCCCCGGATGGTTGAGATCACCAGGGTGAGTCCTGAGATTGTAACACAACAGGTATTTGTGTGCTATCAGAGGTTTCATAGTAGCTTATTTGTATCCTCTCTTTACTCAGGGCCCCAGTGACGCCTTAGGTATCAGTATAGCGGGTGGGAAGGGGAGCCCGCTGGGTGACATCCCCGTCTTTATCGCCATGATTCAGGCTAGCGGTGTAGCAGCTCGCACTAACAAGCTGAAGGTTGGTATTGCAGCTTTGTCTCTGATACATTTGAATAATCATTTCCAGACGTTGTTACCACATCTGAGTCCTATAAATACATCTGGATAGCGGGGGCTGATGGTGATTTTTGTGTCCTCTTTTCTCGCTCTCTCAGGTTGGAGATCGGATAGTCAGTATCAATAAGCAGCCGCTGGACGGGATGTCCCACGCAGATGTGGTGAACATACTAAAGAACGCGTATGGCAGCATCTCCCTGCAGGTACGTGGGCGCTCGTCTGAGCAGCAGGTGATGGTGACGCTCGTCTGAGCAGCAGGTGATGGTGCCGCTCGTCTGAGCAGCAGGTGATGGTGCCGCTCGTCTGAGCAGCAGGTGATGGTGCCGCTCGTGTGAGCAGCAGGTGATGGTGACGCTCGTGTGAGCAGCAGGTGATGGTGCCGCTCATGTGAGCAGCAGGTGATGGTGACGCTTGTCTGAGCAGCAGGTGATGGTGACGCTCGTCTGAGCAGCAGGTGATGGTGACGCTCGTCTGAGCAGCAGGTGATGGTGACGCTCGTCTGAGCAGCAGGTGATGGTGACGCTCGTGTGAGCAGCAGGTGATGGTGACGCTCGTGTGAGCAGCAGGTGATGGTGCCGCTCGTCTGAGCAGCAGGTGATGGTGACGCTCGTGTGAGCAGCAGGTGATGGTGACGCTCGTGTGAGCAGCAGGTGATGGTGGCGCTCGTGTGAGCAGCAGGTGATGGTGACGCTCGTGTGAGCAGCAGGTGATGGTGACGCTCGTGTGAGCAGCAGGTGATGGTGACGCTCGTCTGAGCAGCAGGTGATGGTGGCGCTCGTCTGAGCAGCAGGTGATTGTGACATTTGTCTGAGCATCAGGTGATGGTGACGCTCGTCTGAGCAGCAGGTGATGGTGACGCTCGTGTGAGCAGCAGGTGATGGTGACGCTCGTCTGAGCAGCAGGTGATGGTGACGCTCGTGTGAGCAGCAGGTGATTGTGGACATTGTTGGAGCATCAGTGATGGTGACGCTCGTCTGAGCAGCAGGTGATGGTGGCGCTCGTGTGAGCAGCAAGTGATGGTGACGCTCGTGTGAGCAGCAGGTGATGGTGGACGCTCGTGTGAGCAGCAGGTGATGGTAACGCTCGTGTGAGCAGCAGGTGATGGTGACGCTCGTCTGAGCAGCAGGTGATGGTGACGCTCGTCTGAGCAGCGGGTGATGGTGACGCTCGTCTGAGCAGCAGGTGATGGTGACGCTCGTCTGAGCAGCAGGTGATGGTGACGCTCGTCTGAGCAGCAGGTGATGGTGACGCTCGTCTGAGCAGCGGGTGATGGTGACGCTCGTCTGAGCAGCAGGTGATGGTGACGCTCGTCTGAGCAGCAGATAATTTTTGTTCTGGACTATTCTCCATTGTAGACTGTGCAGTGTTTGCTCTCCACTGCTGATCTCATCATGTTGCTTAACAACTAGCTGAAAACCCAGAGATTAGTAAACGCTTTCATCATCCTGCTCTTATCCGAAAATTGCAGCATGCGGCTGAGACATGACGGGATCAGCATTGAGAGTAATAAGTGTCCGGCTCGCCGGTCTGTGATGAATGCCTCCCTCCAGTCTCATCTGCTGCAGAATGTATGAATATATTCATGAAACTGGTATTAAAGGGAATCTGTCTCCAGAATTTACCTCCTTAAATCTGAGAGCAGCATAATGAAGAGGGAGACCCTGATTCCAGCAATATCACTTACTGGGCGGCTTTCTGTGGCTGTGATATAATCACTGTTTTATCAAGAGCAGATTATCGCTAGAGGACTATCTGTCTCCTGCAATAAAGTCCTCCATATTCATGAGCTCTGTGTAACCCCACCCTTACCACTGATAGGCAGCATTCTGCATATGCACAGTGTACACAAGAAGCCGCCAATCAGAGGTGTGGGCGGGGTTATACACAGAATGCCGCCGATAAGTGGTGTGGGTGTGGCTTCTATGCAGGAAGCTGCCAATCAGGTGTGGGCGGGGTTATACACAGAATGCCGCCGATAAGTGGTGTGGGTGTGGCTTCTATGCAGGAAGCTGCCAATAAGAGGTGTGGGCGGGGTTATACACAGAATGCTGCCAATCAGTGGTGTGGGTGGGGCTTATACGCAGGAAGCCGCTAATAAGTGGTGTGGGCGGGGCTTATACAGACCTCCACATTCAGAGAACTGGTAGATGTGCAACACAAAGCAGGGATTTTATCAAACTGACAGCGCTCAGCTCAATAAGGGACACATCACTAGAATCTCTGTGTCAATATTGTGCTGCTCTCCTATGGTGGAGGAAAAATCTGGTGATAGATTCCCTTTAAATGAATGGGATAAACTGGGGAAGTGTTAGGTAATTATGTTACACCCTTCCCCTACTCGTGTCCACTACTGATCCTCTTCATACCGGCCTGTGATGTCATAGTGACATCATCGTGTAGTGAACTTGACACATTACTAATCTCCAGGGATTGGGGGAACGAGGCTGAAGGAAGCGGTCACGCGGATTTGCAGAGTTAAGTATGTGACAGTTTGGTATTTGCTCCCTGAGACGACCCCTGTACGGCCGATATTGAGGGCGTCCGGTTATAATCACTGACTCCATCTTATTTGCACTGATGTGAACAAAACCCAACAATATCTACACAATGAAACACAAGAGATCCGGGATAAATCCCGCGAGCTGCACCGTCCCGTGAGGTCGGAGGAGTCTGATCGCTGCCGTCTAAAGGCTGAATCTTCTATATTGTAACGTCATTAATGGTAACACGGCACAGGAAGCCGAGGCGTTATCAGGCAGCCGGACCAGAAACGCGTCAGAGGTTTCTCCTTTGCTGTTTGATTCTCCACAAGCCTCATCCATGCACTGAGCGGTGGATTCCCAAACTGAATGACCTCCAGGTATTGGGGGGGAGCTGTACCCACAAACTTCAGATTAGGATTCTTAAAGCCTCCAAACACCAGACCTGGCGATTTCTGTGGGATTGTCCAACCGTCCGATATGTATGGGAGCTTCCCAGTAGTGTTAGGGGGGTAGGAGGTATGGGAGCATTCCGGCAGTGTTGGGGGTAGGAGGGGTGGGGGTGTCCTGGCAGTGTTGGGGGTAGGAGGGGTGGGGGTGTCCTGGCAGTGTTGGGGGTAGGAGGGGTGGGGGTGTCCTGGCAGTGTTGGGGGTAGGAGGGTGGGGGGTCCTGGCAGTGTTGGGGGTAGGAGGGGTGGGGGGTCCTGGCAGTGTTGGGGGGTAGGACGGGTTGGGGTGTCCTGGCAGTGTTGGGGGGTAGGAGGGGTTGGGGTGTCCTGGCAGTGTTGGGGGGGTAGGAGGGGTGGGGGCGTCCCGGCAGTGTTCGGGGGTAGGAGGGGTGGGGGGTCCTGGCAGTGTTGGGGGTAGGAGGGGTGGGGGGTCCTGGCAGTGTTGGGGGATAGGACGGGTTGGGGTGTCCTGGCAGTGTTGGGGGTAGGAGGGGTTGGGGTGTCCTGGCAGTGTTGGGGTGGGTAGGAGGGGTGGGGGCGTCCCGGCAGTGTTGGGGGGTAGGAGGGGTGGGGCATTCCGGCTGTGTTGGGTATAAGAGGGGTGGGGGTGTTCTGGCAGGGTTGGGGGGTGGGGGGTAGGAGGGGTGGGGGTGTCCTGGCAGGGTTGGGGGGTGGGGGGGTAGGAGGGGTGGGGGTGTCCTGGCAGTGTTGGGGGGGTAGGAGGGGTGGGGGCGTCCCGGCAGTGTTGGGGGGTAGGAGGGGTGGGGGCATTCCGGCTGTGTTGGGTATAAGAGGGGTGGGGGTGTTCTGGCAGGGTTGGGGGGTGGGGGGTAGGAGGGGTGGGGGTGTCCTGGCAGGGTTGGGGGGTGGGGGGGTAGGAGGGGTGGGGGTGTCCTGGCAGTGTTGGGGGGGGTAGGAGTGGTGGGGGCATCCCGGCAGTGTTGGGGGGTAGGAGGGGTGGGGGCATTCCGGCAGTGTTGGGGGTAGGAGTGGTGGGGGTGTCCTGGTAGTGTTGAGGGGGTAGGAGGGGTGAGGGTGTCCTGGCAGTGTTGAGGGATAGGAGGGGTGGGAGTGTCCTGGTAGTGTTGGGGGTAGGAGGGGTGGGGGTGTCCTGGCAGTGTTGGGTGGTAGGAGGGGTGGGGGTGTCCTGGCAGTGTTGCGGGTAGGAGAGATGGGGGCATTCCGGCAGTGTTGGGGATAGGAGAGATGGGGGCATTCCGGCAGTGTTGGGGATAGGAGAGATGGGGGCATTCCGGCAGTGTTGGGTGGTAGGAGGGGTGGGGATGTCCTGGCAGTGTTGGGGGGTAGGAGGGGTGGGGGGTGTCCTGGTAGTGTTGGGGGGTAGGAGGGGTGGGGGTGTCCTGGTAGTGTTGGGGGGTAGGAGGGGTGGGATCATGCCGGCAGTGTTGGGTGGTAGGAGGGGTGGGGGTGTCCTGGTAGTGTTGGGGGGTAGAAGGGGTGGGGGGTGTCCTGGTAGTGTTGAGGGGTAGGAGGGGTGGGGTCATGCCGGCAGTGTTGGGGGTTAGGAGGGGTGGGGTTGTCCTGGCTGTGTTGGGTCGTAGGAGGGGTGGGGGCTTCCCAGTAGTGTTGGGTTGGTAGGAGGGGTGGGGTTGTCCTGGCAGTGTTGGGTGGTAGGATGGGTGGGGGTGTCCTGGCAGTGTTGAGTGGTAGGAGGGATGGGGGTGTCCTGGCAGTGTTGAGGGGTAGGAGGGGTGGGGGTGTCCCGGCAGTGTTGGGTGGTAGGAGGGGTGGGGGTGTCCTGGCAGTGTTGGGGGGTAGGAGGGGTGGGGGCGTCCCGGCAGTGTTGGGTGGTAGGAGGGGTGGGGGTGTCCTGGCATGTTGGGGGGTAGGAGGATGGGGGCATTCTGGCAGTGTTGGGGGGTAGGAGGGGTGGGGGTGTCCTGGCAGTGTTGGGTGGTAGGAGGGGGTGGGGGTGTCCTGGCAGTGTTGGGGGGTAGGAGGATGGGGGCATTCCGGCAGTGTTGGGGGGTAGGAGGATGGGGGAATTCCGGCAGTGTTGGGGGGGTAGGAGGGATGGGGGTGTCCTGGCAGTGTTGGGTGGTAGGAGGGGTGGGGGTGTCCTGGCAGTGTTGGGGGGTAGGAGGGGTGGGGGCGTCCCGTCCTGTTTGTGCATCTGGATAGATGAATTATAAAGCTTTACCCTTTTTAAGGTTCTGATGCATCTTATTCTTCTCTTCCTACTGAAAACACTTCTGTATCACCCGGCGCTCATCCTTTCCCTCCATTATCTATCATATTGTAAATGTTTTTGTCATAAAAACATGGCCTCTTTGTTCCAGAAATAGCGCCCCTCCTGTCTGAGGGTCATGTGTAGTATTGCAGCTCAGCCCTCTTCATTATAATGGGGCTGCAATATCAGACATGGACAGGGGTGACGCTACTTTTTGAATAGAACAAAGTTGTTGTTATTTCAATCCTTCACAACCCGCAAAACTTAATTTAAGGAAACCCGACGTTCCCTTAACTCCAGGTTTGGTTCTTTCACTGTTTTCTTCATTCTCAATCACGGCAGCGGACGCCTCCTATCAGTGGGAGATCTCAGCAGATGAATCAGTTCATTTCACCCCTTATCATGTTCTGCCGCTGCTGGGTCGTATAATTGGGTTCCCCGTTGCAGAAAACCCTCCTGGTGTTCAGTGCCGGAGCGCAGAGTTCACATTGTGCAGACGCAGCCGCCACAGATTAGTCACCATTTAATTTGGCGGTGCAGGTGCTGGAGAGAGATAAGGGGATTCACATACCTGGAGGCTGCGCTGTACAGACAGCATCTGATAACCCGCACACTGCAGAGATCCTCTGCCCGGATCCTGATAGACAAGGGCCAGCGGGCGAATGTACCGAGATTATTACTTCATCCAGATCCCCCCGCTGATAACTGAGTAATAAGAAGACTGTGCTGCTTCCATCAGGATACGAGCGAGGCAGGGACATTATCTACAACATATCGGTGTGATGTATCTCATATTATACAACTGGATTACAAACATCTCATGAGTCTTTATAAGAAAATAATCCTATGAGAATGCAGCCTATCCATTCACTAGAGAGCAGTGACATCACTGAGAATGCAGCCTATCCATTCACTAGAGAGCAGTGACATCACTGAGAATGCAGCCTATCCATTCACTAGAGAGCAGTGACATCACTGAGAATGCAGCCTATCCATTCACTAGAGAGCGGTGACATCACAGAGGATGCAGCCTATCCATTCACTAGAGAGCGGTGACATCACTGAGAATGCAGCCTATCCATTCACTAGAGAGCGGTGACATCACTGAGAATGCAGCCTATCCATTCACTAGAGAGCAGTGACATCACTGAGAATGCAGCCTATCCATTCACTAGAGAGCGGTGACATCACAGAGGATGCAGCCTATCCATTCACTAGAGAGCGGTGACATCACTGAGAATGCAGCCTATCCATTCACTAGAGAGCGGTGACATCACTGAGAATGCAGCCTATCCATTCACTAGAGAGCGGTGACATCACTGAGAATGCAGCCTATCCATTCACTAGAGAGCGGTGACACCACTGAGAATTCAGCCTATCCATTCACTAGAAAGCGGTGACATCACTGAGAATGCAGCCTATCCATTCACTAGAGAGCGTGACATCACTGAGAATGCAGCCTATCCATTCACTAGAGAGCGGTGACATCACTGAGAATGCAGCCTATCCATTCACTAGAGAGCGGTGACACCACTGAGAATTCAGCCTATCCATTCACTAGAAAGTGCTAACATCACTGAGAATGCAGCCTATCCATTCAGTAGAGAGCGGTGACATCACTGAGAATGCAGCCTATCCATTCACTAGAGAATGGTGACATCACTGAGAATGCAGCCTATCCATTCACTAGAGAGCGGTGACATCACTGAGAATGCAGCCTATCCATTCACTAGAGAGCGGTGACATCACTGAGAATGCAGCCTATCCATTCACTAGAGAGCGGTGACATCACTGAGAATGCAGCCTATCCATTCACTAGAGAGCGGTGACATCACTGAGAATGCAGCCTATCCATTCACTAGAGGAGCGGTGACATCACTGAGAATGCAGCCTATCCATTCACTAGAGAGCGGTAACATCACTGAGAATGCAGCCTATCCATTCACTAGAGAGCGGTGACATCACTGAGAATGCAGCCTGTCCATTCACTAGAGAGCAGTGACATCACTGAGAATGCAGCCTATCCATTCACTAGAGAGCAGTGACATCACTGAGAATGCAGCCTGTCCATTCACTAGAGAGCAGTGACATCACTGAGAATGCAGCCTATCCATTCACTAGAGTAGTGACATCACTGAGAATGCAGCCTATCCATTCACTAGAGTAGTGACATCACTGAGAATGCAGCCCATCCATTCACTAGAGAGCAGTGACATCACTGAGAATGCAGACTATCCATTCACTAGAGAGTGGTGACATCACTGAGAATGCAGCCTATCCATTCACTAGAGAGCAGTGACATCATTGAGAATGCAGCCTATCCATTCACTAGAGTAGTGACATCACTGAGAATGCAGCCTATCCATTCACTAGAGTAGGTGACATCACTGAGAATGCAGCCTATCCATTCACTAGAGAGCGGTGACATCACTGAGAATGCAGCCTATCCATTCACTAGAGAGCGGTGACAATCACTGAGAATGCAGCCTATCCATTCACTAGAGAGCGGTGACATCACTGAGAATGCAGCCTATCCATTCACTAGAGAGCGGTGACATCACTGAGAATGCAGCCTATCCATTCACTAGAGAGTGGTGACATCACTGAGAATGCAGCCTATCCATTCACTAGAGAGCAGTGACATCACTGAGAATGCAGCCTATCCATTCACTAGAGAGCGGTGACACCACTGAGAATGCAGCCTATCCATTCACTGAGAGAGCGGTGACATCACTGAGAATGCAGCCTATCCATTCACTAGAGAGCGGTGACATCACTGAGAATGCAGCCTATCCATTCACTAGAGAGCGGTGACATCACTGAGAATGCAGCCTATCCATTCACTAGAGAGCGGTGACATCACTGAGAATGCAGCCTATCCATTCACTAGAGTAGTGACATCACTGAGAATGCAGCCCATCCATTCACTAGAGAGCAGTGACATCACTGAGAATGCAGCCTATCCATTCACTAGAGAGCTAGTGACATCACTGAGAATGCAGCCTATCCATTCACTAGAGTAGTGACATCACTGATGAATGCAGCCTATCCATTCACTAGAGAGCGGTGACATCACTGAGAATGCAGCCTATCCATTCACTAGAGAGTGCATGGATGACATCTACTGAGAGTGCTAGCACTATCCATTCACTAGAGAGCGGTGACATCACTGAGAATGCAGCCTATCCATTCACTAGAGAGTGGGGACATCACTGAGAATGCAGCCTATCCATTCACTAGAGAGCGTGACATCACTGAGAATGCAGCCTATCCATTCACTAGAGAGCGGTGACATCACTGAGAATGCAGCCTATCCATTCACTAGAGAGCGGTGACATCACTGAGAATGCAGCCTACATTCACTAGAGGTGATCACTGAGAATGCAGCCTATCCATTCATAGAGAGTGGTGACATCACTGAGAATGCAGCCTATCCATTCACTAGAGAGCGGTGACATCACTGAGAATGCAGCCTATCCATTCACTAGAGAGCAGTGACATCCACTGAGAATGCAGCCTATCCATTCACTAGAGAGCGTGAACATCACTGAGAATGCAGCCTATCCATTCACTAGAGAGCGGTGACATCACTGAGAATGCAGCCTATCCATTCACTAGAGAGCGGTGACATCACTGAGAATGCAGCCTATCCATTCACTAGAGAGCGTGACATCACTGAGAATGCGCCTATCCATTCACTAGAAGCGTGACATCACTGAGAATGCAGCTATCCATTCACTAGAGAGCGGTGACATCACTGAGAATGCAGCCTATCCATTCACTAGAGATGACGGTGACATCACTGAGAATGCAGCCTATCCATTCACTAGAGAGCAGGTGACATCACTGAGAATGCAGCCTATCCATTCACTAGAGAGCGGTGACATCACTGAGAATGCAGCCTATCCATTCACTAGAGAGCAGTGACATCACTGAGAATGCAGCCTATCCATTCACTAGAGAGCGTGAACATCACTGAGAATGCAGCCTATCCATTCACTAGAGAGCGGTGAAATCACTGAGAATGCAGCCTATCCATTCACTAGAGAGCGTGACATCACTGAGAATGCAGCCTATCCATTCACTAGAGAGCGGTGACATCACTGAGAATGCAGCCTATCCATTCACTAGAGAGCAGGTGACATCACTGAGAATGCAGCCTATCCATTCACTAGAGAGGGTGACATCACTGAGAATGCAGCCTATCCATTCACTAGAGAGCGGTGACATCACTGAGAATGCAGCCTATCCATTCACTAGAGAGCGGTGACATCACTGAGAATGCAGCCTATCCATTCACTAGAGAGCGGTGACATCACTGAGAATGCAGCCTATCCATTCACTAGAGAGCGGTGACATCACTGAGAATGCAGCCTATCCATTCACTAGAGAGCGGTGACATCACTGAGAATGCAGCCTATCCATTCACTAGAGAGCAGGGACATCACTGAGAATGCAGCCTATCCATTCACTAGAGAGCGGTGACTGCAGGGAGTTATCCTTTATCTTGCATGTCTGTTGTTTGCTGGGAGTTGTGGTGCGCGGGGAGGAGTCTTAGTGTAGCGGGTGGCGCGGGGCTTTGCTGACTCCGTTACTTCTTTATTATTTGGGGTAATTGAGTGGCGCCGGAGTTGTGTTTTCTTGTCTGAATTGTGTGATGTAATTTAGGCAAATCTCTGCCGGAGCGATGACTCTATTACCGGCTCATGTTCTCGGTGCGGTCTGTATCGGCTGCGGATGGTTGATGGCTCTCGCATGTTTCATCTACTGACTGTGGGATAATGAGAACACAAGTGATGAATACAGTTGTGTCCCGTCTTGTGTTGCGGTGTCCTCTGCAGTCCTCCCCTCCGCGGCGTATTCACAGGCGACTGCCCCAGAACATCTCTGTGCACTGAATTACAGCTGAATGGAGCCGTTCGTTATATCGATGGAGCAATAAAGATAGGAGTGCAGGGATTCTCCATCTCACTCTGTTCTTATGTCCTAGGTTGTCGCAGATACCAATATTAGTGCCATAGCGAGCCAGCTGGAGAGCATGTCCCTGTGCCAGAACATCAGCTCCGAACATCCGGCCGAAGAGGGGGAGTGAGTATAGACCGGTCTCTGAAGGGAATGGACGCTAAGAATTCTGTATAACAAGAAATCATATCTATCTATCTATCTATCTATCTATCTATCTATCTATCTATCTATTATCTATCTATCTATCTATCTATCTATCTATCTATCTATCTATCTCATATCTATCTATTATCTATCTATCTATCTATAATGTATCTATCTATCTATCTATCTATCTATCTATCTATCTATCTATCTATCTATCTATCTATTATCTATCTATCTATCTATCTATGTATGTATCTATCTATCTATTATCTATCTATCTATAATGTATCTATCTATCTATCTATCTATTTATCTATCTATCTATAATGTATCTATCTATCTATCTATCTATCTATCTATGTATGTATCTATCTATCTATCTATTATCTCTATATCTATCTATCTATAATGTATCTATCTATCTATCTATCTATCTATCTATCTATCTATCATCTATCATCTATATCTATCTTATCTATCTTATCTATCTTATCTATCTTATCTATCTTATCTATCTATCTATCCACACTGAGGCGCGCCCCTGCTCAGAATTACTGTCAATATCTTCATCTTTTCTTGTTTTGATTTTTATTTGAGAGTTTAGAAGTCAGAAATAACAATACAATCCACTGAATTCTGCATTGCCCCCCGCACATACAAGTATAAGGTCCCTGTGCCCTGTTTATGTAGTCTTCACCCCCCTGTACACACGTATAATCTTTGGCAAGACATAAAGCGTCGCACATTGAACTGAAGGACGATCCACAATCTACGCTCCCATATGCACCAGCCGATCTAAGGCAGTAAATGTCCGTCCCCCCCACACGGTTTGTCTGTTCACCTATTATAGTGTAGACGTTCTGTTCCATCCGAATAATAACATTTAATCTATTGACAGATTCTCGTTCGGTTGGCGGTTTGTCATCTCAGCAATGAGCAGCAATCCGCTTCCCGGCAGCATACAAGAGTCTGGCGATAGTCATCCGTCATTATATACAGGTCAATGGAGCGCTCGGGACGGTCACCCCCTGTATTATAGCAAGGATCTGCACCCAGAAGGTCTGCAAACACGGCCATGCCCACATCATATGTAGGAAGTCACCGTCCTCGTCAGAGCAGTGCAGGCATTTCCAGTCCTCTATCAATCCCGCTGTCATCATCCAGACCGGTGTTCTGTATAACCAGACCTGTGACCCCTCCTGGCCGCACTCATAGATATTATGGGAATAAATTGTATCATATTCTCCCATTGAGAGTTAGAAATTGGACCCAAATCAGTGTCCTGCTTCTCTCTACAGTGGAAGCCTCTGTAAAAGTGGATCCATTAATGCAATGAATCCTCTAGTGTCCAATGAGATTCAGCAAAATATCCGATTGCAAGATCATCTGTGACGCCCTAAGTTATTGATTAAAGGCTGCAGATACCTGAAGAACATGGACTGATCCAAGGGAGATTCTTTCCTGAGTTCTCCAAAAGTCTTAAGAACGTCACCATCTAGAAGCTGACACACACAGATACCTGTACGCCGCCATCTAGAATCTGACACACACAGATACCTGTACGCCGCCATCTAGAAGCTGACACACACAGATACCTATACGCCGCCATCTAGAAGCTGACACACACAGATACCTATACGCCGCCATCTAGAAGCTGACACACACAGATACCTGTACGCCGCCATCTAGAAGCTGACACACACAGATACCTGTACGCCGCAAGAGTGAAAATACTTACGCCCCATCTAGAAGCTGACACACACAGACATTACCATGATACGGTCCGCCATCTAGAAGCTGACACACACAGATACCTATATGTCACCATCTAGAAGCTGACACACGACAGAACCTTACGCCATCTAAGCGACACACAGATACCTATACGTCGCCATCTAGAAGATGACACACACAGATACCTATATGTCACCATCTAGAAGCTGACACACACAGATACCTATACGCCGCCATCTAGAAGCTGACACACACAGATACCTGTACGCTGCCATCTAGAAGCTGACACACACAGATACCTATACACCGCCATCTAGAAGCTGACACCCACAGATACCTATATGCCGCCATCTAGAAGCTGACACACACAGATACCTATACGCCGCCATCTAGAAGCTGACACACACAGATACCTATACGCCGCCATCTAGAAGCTGACACACACAGATACCTATACACCGCCATCTAGAAGCTGACACACACAGATACCTGTACGCTGCCATCTAGAAGCTGACACACACAGATACCTATACACCGCCATCTAGAAGCTGACACACACAGATACCTATACGCCGCCATCTAGAAGCTGACACACACAGATACCTATACGCCGCCATCTAGAAGCTGACACCCACAGATACCTATATGCCGCCATCTAGAAGCTGACACACACAGATACCTATACGCTGCCATCTAGAAGCTGACACACACAGATACCTATACGCCGCCATCTAGAAGCTGACACACACAGATACCTATACACCGCCATCTAGAAGCTGACACCCACAGATACCTATACGCCGCCACTGACCAAACCTTTGGAGACGCCACCACTCAACCAGTCTGGGGTCGTGCCAAATCGATGTATGGCGGGTGTTCTGCATTTTTTTATATGTTGACAGATTTTATCTAACATCGCAACCGTCTGGAACCGTGTGGGATTCACTCTGAACCTACCGGCACCAAGACTAGCTAACACCGGGCCCCCAGCCTCTGTCCAGGTTCTCCCCAATCCACCATGTGTTGACACTGGGAGGCATCATAATAAACCCACGGGTTTGGAACCGCTAAGCCCCCCTCACCCTTACCCCCTGCAGGCATTCCAGGTTAATACATGTCCATGATGCCCGGCTAACCTTCCATATCAATTCCCAGAAGAGACCATTGATCCTATAAAATGTTTGTGGCAGCCAGAGCGGAGAGTTATGTGTTATACATAGGAGTTGGGGCAGGAGAATCATCTTGATCAGATTGACCCTAGCAGCCACCGACTGAAATCGCTTCCTCCAGGCCTCAGTGCTGAAACCTGCTGAGAACAGGAGACAAGCTGAGCCGCTCATAATCCTTTAACCTAACCGAGACCACGATGCCCAAATATTTACATTACACAACCACCCTCAGAGGGATCACAGGATCCAGCACCAGGGGGGGCCGCCGCGTCCAAGGGGAGCAACACCGATTTATCCCAATTAATGGATAATCCCGATATATTCCCAAAACTTTGGATAGTGTCCATGGCGGTCCTCAAAGACCCTATCGGATCCCCCAGGAGCAGGAACACATCATCCGCATATAAGGTTACCTTCTCCACATGACGCCCATATTGATATCCTTTTCTGTCACCATGTCCTCGAATTGCTGCCGCCAGCGGCTCCACTGCAATGGCAAATGGCAGGTGGGACAGAGGACAGAGGGCAACCCTGCATTGTCCCCCCGTGCAGCATTAAATCAATATTTTCATCTTTAACATATTAAAAATGACAAAAATGAAAATGGGACAATGCAAAAGTTTGTGCACCCTTGGGGATTTGTGTGCTCAGATACATTTGGCTGAAGTTTCAGACCTTAATTAAGTTAGGTTATGGCTTGTTCACAATCATCATTAGAAAAGACCGGGTGAGGAAAGTTTCACAGCTTTATAATAACCAGCCTCATCCAGCCTTGTGCCAAAAAGACAGCAGCTTTGGGATCTTCTAACTGCCGAGCACTCTGAAAATGGTGGAGACCCACAAAGCAGGTGAAGGCTATAAGAAGATAGCAAAGTGTGCTCAAGTCCTTTCCAGGAACCAGGAACAGTGGAGGTCAAGATAAGGTCTGGAAGACCAAGCTAAATTTCACTGAGAATGCAGCCTATCCATTCACTAGAGAGCGGTGACATCACTGAGAATGCAGCCTATCCATTCACTAGAGAGCGGTGACATCACTGAGAATGCAGCCTATCCATTCACTAGAGAGCGGTGACATCACTGAGAATGCAGCCTATCCATTCACTAGAGAGCAGTGACATCACTGAGAATGCAGCCTATCTATTCACTAGAGAGCGGTGACATCACTGAGAATGCAGCCTATCCATTCACTAGAGAGCGGTGACATCACTGAGAATGCAGCCTATCCATTCACTAGAGAGCGGTGACATCACTGAGAATGCAGCCTATCCATTCACTAGAGAGCGGTGACATCACTGAGAATGCAGCCTATCCATTCACTAGAGAGCGGTGACATTACTGAGAATGCAGCCTGTCCATTCACTAGAGAGCGGTGACATCACTGAGAATGCAGCCTATCCATTCACTAGAGAGCGGTGACATCACTGAGAATGCAGCCTATCCATTCACTAGAGAGCGGTGACATCACTGAGAATGCAGCCTGTCCATTCACTAGAGAGCGGTGACATACTGAGAATGCAGCCTATCCATTCACTAGAGAGCGGTGACATCACTGAGAATGCAGCCTATCCATTCACTAGAGAGCGGTGACATCACTGAGAATGCAGCCTATCCATTCACTAGAGAGCAGGGGACATCACTGAGAATGCAGCCTATCCATTCACTAGAGAGCAGGTGACATCACTGAGAATGCAGCCTATCCATTCACTAGAGAGCGGTGACATCACTGAGAATGCAGCCTATCCATTCACTAGAGAGCGGTGACATCACTGAGATGCAGCTATCCATTCACTAGAGAGCGGTGACATCACTGAGAATGCAGCCTACCATTCACTAGAGAGCTGGTGACATATGAGAATGCAGCTATCCATTCACTAGAGAGCGGTGACATCACTGAGAATGCAGCCTATCCATTCACTAGAGAGCAGTGACATCACTGAGAATGCAGCCTATCCATTCACTAGAGAGCGGTGACATCACTGAGAATGCAGCCTATCCATTCACTAGAGAGCGGTGACATCATGAGAATGCAGCCTATCCATTCACTAGAGAGCGGTGACATCACTGAGAATGCAGCCTATCCATTCACTAGGAGTGGTGACATCACTGAGAATGCAGCCTATCCATCACTAGAGAGCGGTGACATCACTGACAATGCAGCCTATCCATTCACTAGAGAGCGGTGACATCACTGAGAATGCAGCCTATCCATTCACTAGAGAGCAGTGACATCACTGAGAATGCAGCCTATCCATTCACTAGAGAGCGGTGACATCACTGAGAATGCAGCCTATCCATTCACTAGAGAGCGGTGACATCACTGAGAATGCAGCCTATCCATTCACTAGAGAGCGGTGACATCACTGAGAATGCAGCCTATCCATTCACTAGAGAGCGGTGACATCACTGAGAATGCAGCCTATCCATTCACTAGAGAGCGGTGACATCACTGAGAATGCAGCCTATCCATTCACTAGAGAGTGGTGACATCACTGAGAATGCAGCCTATCCATTCACTAGAGAGCGGTGACATCACTGAAATGCAGCCTATCCATTCACTAGAGAGTGGTGACATCACTGAGAATGCAGCCTATCCATTCACTAGAGAGCGGTGACATCACTGAGAATGCAGCCTATCCATTCACTAGAGAGCGGTGACATCACTGAGAATGCAGCCTATCCATTCACTAGAGAGCGGTGACATCACTGAGAATGCAGCCTATCCATTCACTAGAGAGCGGTGACATCACTGAGAATGCAGCCTATCCATTCACTAGAGAGCGGTGACATCACTGAGAATGCAGCCTATCCATTCACTAGAGAGCGGTGACATCACTGAGAATGCAGCCTATCCATTCACTAGAGACGGTGACATCACTGAGAATGCAGCCTATCCATTCACTAGAGAGCGGTGACATCACTGAGAATGCAGCCTATCCATTCACTAGAGAGCGGTGACATTACTGAGAATGCAGCCTATCCATTCACTAGAGAGCGGTGACATCACTGAGAATGCAGCCTATCCATTCACTAGAGAGCGGTGACATCACTGAGAATGCAGCCTATCCATTCACTAGAGAGCGGTGACATCACTGAGAATGCAGCCTTCCATTCACTAGAGAGCGTGTGACATCACTGAGAATGCAGCCTATCCATTCACTAGAGAGCGGTGACATTACTGAGAATGCAGCCTATCCATTCATAGAGAGCTAGATGACATCACTGAGAATGCAGCCTATCCATTCACTAGAGAGCGGTGACATCACTGAGAATGCAGCCTATCCATTCACTAGAGAGCGGTGACATCACTGAGAATGCAGCCTATCCATTCACTAAGAGCGGTGACATCACTGAGAATGCAGCCTATCCATTCACTAGAGAGCGGTGACATCACTGAGAATGCAGCCTATCCATTCACTAGAGAGCGGTGACATCACTGAGAATGCAGCCTATCCATTCACTAGAGAGCGGTGACATCACTGAGAATGCAGCCTATCCATTCACTAGGAGAGCGGTGACATTACTGAGAATGCAGCCTATCCATTCACTAGAGAGCGTGACATCACTGAGAATGCAGCCTATCCATTCACTAGAGAGCGGTGACATCACTGAGAATGCAGCCTATCCATTCACTAGAGAGCGGTGACATCACTGAGAATGCAGCCTATCCATTCACTAGAGAGCGGTGACATCACTGAGAATGCAGCCTATCCATTCATAGAGAGCGGTGACATCACTGAGAATGCAGCCTTCCATTCACTATGAGAGCGGTGACTACTCACTGAGAATGCAGCCTATCCATTCACTAGAGAGCAGTGACTTCACTGAGAATGCAGCCTATCCATTCCTAGAGAGGGTGACATCACTGAGAATGCAGCCTATCCATTCACTAGAGAGCGGTGACATCACTGAGAATGCAGCCTATCCATTCACTAGAGAGCGGTGACATCACTGAGAATGCAGCCTATCCATTCACTAGAGAGCGGTGACATCACTGAGAATGCAGCCTATCCATTCACTAGAGAGCGGTGACATCACTGAGAATGCAGCCTATCCATTCACTAGAGAGCGGTGACATCACTGAGAATGCAGCCTATCCATTCACTAGAGAGCGGTGACATCACTGAGAATGCAGCCTATCCATTCACTAGAGAGTCGGTGACATCACTGAGAATGCAGCCTATCCATTCACTAGAGAGCGGTGACATCACTGAGAATGCAGCCTATCCATTCACTAGAGAGCGGTGACATCACTGAGAATGCAGCCTATCCATTCACTAGAGAGCGTGACATCACTGAGAATGCAGCCTATCCATTCACTAGAGAGCGGTGACATCACTGAGAATGCAGCCTATCCATTCACTAGAGAGCGGTGACATCACTGAGAATGCAGCCTATCCATTCACTAGAGAGCAGTGACATCACTGAGAATGCAGCCTATCCATTCACTAGAGAGCGTGACATCACTGAGAATGCAGCCTATCCATTCACTAGAGAGCGGTGACATTACTGAGAATGCAGCCTATCCATTCACTAGAGAGGGTGACATCACTGAGAATGCAGCCTATCCATTCACTAGAGAGCGGTGACATACTGAGAATGCAGCCTATCCATTCACTAGAGAGCGTGACATCACTGAGAATGCAGCCTATCCATTCACTAGAGAGCGGTGACATTACTGAGAATGCAGCCTATCCATTCACTGGAGAGCGGTGACATCACTGAGAATGCAGCCTATCCATTCACTAGAGAGCGTGACATCACTGAGAATGCAGCCTATCCATTCACTAGAGAGCGGTGACATCACTGAGAATGCAGCCTATCCATTCACTAGGAGAGCGGTGACATTACTGAGAATGCAGCCTATCCATTCACTAGAGAGCGGTGACATCACTGAGAATGCAGCCTATCCATTCACTAGAGAGCAGTGACATCACTGAGAATGCAGACTATCCATTCACTAGAGAGCGGTGACATCACTGAGAATGCAGCCTATCCATTCACTAGAGAGCGGTGACATCACTGAGAATGCAGCCTATCCGTTCACTAGAGAGCGGTGACATCACTGAGAATGCAGCTATCCATTCACTAGAGAGCGGTGACATCACTGATTGTAACTCTCTGTTTGGTGATTTTCCAGGTCTTCGGTCCCTAAGATGATTCATCTGGAGAAGGGTCCTGATGGTCTTGGGTTTAGTATAGTTGGAGGATTCGGGAGTCCACATGGAGACCTTCCGATATACGTGAAGACGATATTCTCCAAGGTAAATGATTGCAGAACGTTGCTCTATAGATGAGATTTTGCTGCTATTTAAACATTTATATCATTTACATGGAAAGGAAAACGTCAAGGCTGAATGACTATGACCGATGCGGAGCGTCTGCTCATCCACAGTGCTGCCACCTGCTGGCTGATGCAGGGAACAGCACATTACTATTCTACCTTTTTCATTTCTTTCTCTCTATTGGCCACATATAAGTGGAGCACAGTTGTCATTATAATCCGCCCTGCAGCGTCTGATTACTTCCTCTTCATTTGCAAATTCATTGTTTCCCGTTTATGGTAGCAAATCTGCAGTGGAAATCACGTGTCCTGCAGATATTCAGCCACCAGCTGCTAAATTACCAAAGCCCAAGCATTTCAATAGAGGCGGCTGTGTGCACGCGTGTGTAGAGGCGGCTGTGTGCACGCGTGTGTAGAGGCGGCTGTGTGCACGCGTGTATGGAGGCGGCTGTGTGCACGCGTGTATGGAGGCGGCTGTGTGCACGCGTGTATAGAGGCGGCTGTGTGCACGCGTGTATAGAGGCGGCTGTGTGCACGCGTGTATGGAGGCGGCTGTGTGCACGCGTGTATGGAGGCGGCTGTGTGCACGCGTGTATAGAGGCGGCTGTGTGCGCGCGTGCGTGGAGGCGGCTGTGTGCGCGCGTGCGTGGAGGCAGCTGTGTGCGCGCATGCGTGGAGGCGGCTGTGTGCGCGCGTGCGTGGAGGCGGCTGTGTGCGCGCGTGCGTGGAGGCGGCTGTGTGCGCGCGTGCGTGGAGGCGGCTGTGTGCGCGCGTGTGCGTGGAGGCGGCTGTGTGCGTGCGTGCGTGGAGGCGGCTGTGTGCGTGCGTGGAGGTGGCTGTGTGCACCCGTGCGTGAAGGCGGCTGTGTGCGCGCATGCGTGGAGGCGGCTGTGTGCGCGCGTGCGTGGAGGCGGCTGTGTGGCGCGCGTGCGTGGAGGCGGCTGTGTGCGCGCGTGCGTGGAGGCGGCTGTGTGCGCGCGTGCGTGGAGGCAGCTGTGTGCGCGCGTGCGTAGAGGCGGCTGCGTGCGCGCGTGTGGCCTGCATGTGCCAAGTCCTTGTACTGACCGTCCACAGACTGACATCTCTGCCTCCATGTCTAATGATATAAAGCTTTTACACTGGGATTTCTCCACTTATTATTCTGCATCTAATAGAAGTCATTGTCTACTTGTTATGAATAGATGACTTGTGGCCCCTGTGGCATTAGGGCCCCTTACAATTTCCACATCTATAACCCTGCGTCCATGTTGCTGACTGCAGCTGTCACTTTGGTGCATTGTCTCGTACGTTCAGTGCACTTTTGATGTCCTGTAGTTCGTGTTTTGTTACTCTTGAGGTCTTGTTAGAGCCTTTTTGACCTTCTTCTTCGTTACCCCAGGGCGCCGCCGCAGTGGACGGGAGACTAAAGCGAGGAGACCAGATCTTAGCAGTGAACAGCGAGAGCCTGGAGGGCGTCACTCATGAAGAAGCCGTGGCCATTCTGAAACGCCAGAGGGGAAACGTCACGCTCACCGTGTTATCGTAGTCACCGACCATCAGACGCTCAGAGGCCGAAGTCCTGGGCAAGAGATGACTCTGTTCTGTGCAGGACTGGTCCACATCCACCACGGTGTGCTGGTATCTGTAGTGCCACCACTGATGGAGAGCTGTGAGCTGCCTAGGACAATCCGCCTCTGCTCATTACACGAATCGCTAGTAATGTCATAATCACGACCTGCAACCTTAACTGAGAAGTCTTCCAGCCGAGTAGAATGAGGCCATTATGTGTCTGCGTCACTGCTGACACCCGGGAACCTTCCCCCTCCTCACTCCGTCCTCGCACAGTTGGGATTTGTGTGCTATTCGGACTAATTGGCTGTAACTGATGATAGTGAAACGCGTCAGCTGCATCCACATCGTCACATGTCTTTACCGTGTGTCCATCAAGATTGTGACACAATAGGTGAGAAGACGCCGCGCTCAAGTCCCAAAGAGTCTCTTCTGCCATAGGTCGAAACATTGTTTCTTTTTATCAGAAAAGGTCTTCATCACTTGGAAACGACCTTATTTGATGAGTCGAAACATTGTTTTCTTCTTATGGCAGAATTAACTTTTGGACTATTTTTCCCCCCATGATTTGATTGTCTCTTCTCACCTACTGGATTTTCTTCAAGTGGTTCCTTGGAGTTTGCTTTATTTTTTTCTTTGCGATCATCGATAGAAGCTGCAGAATGTTCCTTCACTTCAAAATAGGCGAGAAACAGGGAAAAGTGCTACATTGTGTCATTCCTGGGGGTAAAGTGATACATTGTGTCATTCCTAGGGGGAAAGTGATACATTGTGTCATTCCTAGGGGGAAAGTGATACATTGTGTCATTCCTGGGGGGGGGGGGTGATACATTGTGTCATTCCTGGGGGGGGGAGTGATACATTGTGTCATTCCTAGGGGGAAAGTGATACATTGTGTCATTCCTGGGGGGGAAGTGATACATTGTGTCATTCCTAGGGGGAAAGTGATACATTGTGTCATTCCTGGGGGTAAAGTGATACATTGTGTCATTCCTAGGGGGAAAGTGATACATTGTGTCATTCCTGGGGGTAAAGTGATACATTGTGTCATTCCTGGGGGTAAAGTGATACATTGTGTCATTCCTGGGGGGGAAAGTGATACATTGTGTCATTCCTGGGGGGAAAGTGATACATTGTGTCATTCCTAGGGGGAAAGTGATACATTGTGTCATTCCTAGGGTGCAGGACATGGCACGGAGCCTGTGTGATGTCTCGCTCATGTTTGGCCCCAGCACCAGACCTGACACAATGTATCACTTTTTGTTTGGAGTGTTCCCTTGGTCGTGTGTAATGACAGCTGCTCGTTCTTACAAGGCGCCTCCATGAAGCGGCTCCGGTGATCTTGCACTGAACCCAGTGATGTACCTGTGCATTGTGCTGCTGAATGTCGCCATATCGTGCACATCCGCACACGTCCGTCCTATCCAGGTGTAATCTATATGGTGTCCCTCACCTGTATCTGTATATAAGGTAAAGTTATATTCTATTTAAGACAAAAAGAGCTAATTTTCAGAAGTCTATGAATTATTTGTGAGCTGCTGGGCTTTATTCGGGTAAACAGATTATTTTTGATTATTGTTAATATTTTATTTTTTTTTTTTGCTTAGTCTAATGGTAATGGAAGTAAATGAAAGTATAATTCTGGCTGAAGCTTCACCCCTCATAGTCGGCACGTCTAAGGTCTTACATTTTCGGGAAACGTGTGTTGGTACCTGGAAGCCATCAGCGCCCGCAGACCTCAAGACCTCATAGATTTCACTGTTGCCAGATCTGGTTTTGGATATTCAATAGTTGATGACTTATGGGGTAACGACTGTTGGGTGTAAGACGTCTGCACTCTGCTCATATAGAAAGTCTTCTAACGTCTCATTATAATAATCACAGATCTGTAAATAGCGACTCGCTGAATGTTACCAAAAAATGAAATAAGGTGATAAATCCTAATGTTACAACATCGATGACGATCCGGATCTGTGCTGGTTTGTTTCCGTTTAGCAAAGAGGAAAGGAAAGTTTCCAGTCTCGATCTATCGATGACTTTCTTCAGATCATTATAGGGATCCGGTCACAGCCGCTCATTGACACTTTCCAAAACTTACAAGAATAAGTTAAAGCTGAAAATCATTCTGTTACTGTATATTCCCTCATTAGGGGATGAGGCTCACAGACTGTCCACAAGCTGCTGGTACCGGATCTCCGATTGTTCTCACCAAATATTAGATCATATCTTCACAATTTCCAGCTTTAGCTGCTATTAATTGTTTTCTTTTTTTGCTAAGTGGAAACTGTCCACAATCTGCAATTGAGAAAGAAGATATAAGATAAATGAAGCTCGAGAGTGTAAGTCTATATTATGTGAGTTGCTGATTACGGAGCCAGCACTAATAAAGGCCGAGCCTCACGCTCCATTACTGGCCTCATTCAGATATTTTGTTGTGGTTGGGGCTGAAGAGGAAGACATTTTTAAGCGCACCGGCCACTTCCTGGGAGGTTTGTTGCCTTTTTTTTTTTGCCAAATTTCGTATGTAGAAGTAGAAATGAATTCCCTTATCTGTGAATGATGAGAGTAGTAGTGCGTTTAGGCGTCGTCCACCTTTTCTTTCCTGTATTGTATTTTTAATTTTTGCATTGGCTCCTTCCATATCTGACCTGTGTTACAAAAAACACCTGTCCATACATGAAGGTTGGCACCAGCAGTGAGTGAACTGTATCACAAAGACATTGGTGCCATTACTGGTGCCAACACTTAAAGGGATATTCCGAGAAGTTGTAGTTATTGCCTGGACAGATAGCTGATAACGTCTTCTTACCAGAATACGCCTTTAAGTATGGATATATGTTATATTACATAAGAGAAAGAGGCTACAACCCATCAGGTGCCAACACAGCCGAACCTTCCAGAGTCACCGGTGCCAGCCCTCCGGTGTGGGCTTGTACTCACCACTCCAGATTGCAGCTCTCTAACCATCTTCATGAAGCTTGTGCCAAATTGTGACATTGGTGCAGTGGGGGATTGCGGGATTTTCCTTTTTTTTTGTAGGGCCACTCGTCTGTCTTCTCAGGTGATTTTCTTTTTGCTGATGTTTATAGATTTATTACATCGTGGCTGATCGTATCGTCAGTCCTTATACGATCATGTGATCAGAATATTTTATTACTTACAAGATTCTAATAAAATGTTTCCTGACTGGTGTCTGTGCAGAGTGTTATGTACGGACGCTGCGCTAGTCTGCAGTCTGCGCATGTTGTGTCTGTTCGCTGTGCTCGTCTGCGATCTGTGCGGAGTGTTGTATCCGGTCGCTGCGCTCGTCTGCGATCTGTGCGGAGTGTTGTATCCGGTCGCTGCGCTCGTCTGCGATCTGTGCGCAGTGTTGTATCCGGTCGCTGCGGTCTGTGCGGAGTGTTGTGTCCGGTCGCTGCGGTCTGTGCGGAGTGTTGTGTCCGGTCGCTGCGCTCGTCTGCGGTCTGTGCGCAGTGTTGTGTCCGGTCGCTCCGGTCGCTGCGCTCGTCTGCGGTCTGTGCGCAGTGTTGTGTCCGGTCGCTCCGGTCGCTGCGCTCGTCTGCGGTCTGTGCGCAGTGTTGTGTCCGGTCGCTGCGCTCGTCTTCGTCTCCTCTTTTTATAGGGACGGTTCACACATCACCTGTAGCAACGGCGGCTAATGGGTTAATAAATCATTGCAAACCTTACAAGGTGAAATGTGCATTGCAGTTGGGTCTAATGCCGCCGGGGGTCTGCGGAGCCAAGAGATGGGGAGAAGGTGAGTATTTGGGGCTGTGACTGTACATCGCTCCATACAGTAAGTGGAAGAAAGACCTCGGTCCATCACGTTCATCCTTCCTCCATCATTGTAGATTGTGTATCAGTAAATCATCTATAATCCACAATGTTCTGTGCGGAGGAATCACCCGGCCCTGATATAAAGCTGCTCTAGTGTCGCCATCATTACGTCTTGTGGTCGCTCTCTAGTGTCGGCCATCATTACGTCTTGTGGTCGCTCTCTAGTGTCGCCATCATTACGTCTTGTGGTCGCTCTCTAGTGTCGCCATCATTACGTCTTGTGGTCGCTCTCTAGTGTCGCCATCATTACGTCTTGTGGTCGCTCTCTAGTGTCGCCATCATTACGTCTTGTGGTTGCTCTCTAGTGTCGCCATCATTACGTCTTGTGGTCGCTCTCTAGTGTCGGCCATCATTACGTCTTGTGGTCGCTCTCTAGTGTCGGCCATCATTACGTCTTGTGGTCGCTCTCTAGTGTCGCCATCATTACGTCTTGTGGTCGCTCTCTAGTGTCGCCATCATTACGTCTTGTGGTCGCTCTCTAGTGTCGCCATCATTACGTCTTGTGGTCGCTCTCTAGTGTCGCCATCATTACGTCTTGTGGTCGCTCTCTAGTGTCGGCCATCATTACGTCTTGTGGTCGCTCTCTAGTGTCGGCCATCATTACGTCTTGTGGTCGCTCTCTAGTGTCACCATCATTACTTCTTGTGGTCGCTCTCTAGTGTCGCCATCATTACGTCTTGTGGTCGCTCTCTAGTGTCGCCATCATTACGTCTTGTGGTCGCTCTCTAGTGTCGGCCATCATTACGTCTTGTGGTCGCTCTCTAGTGTCGCCATCATTACTTCTTGTGGTCGCTCTCTAGTGTCGCCATCATTACGTCTTGTGGTCGCTCTCTAGTGTCGCCATCATTACGTCTTGTGGTCGCTCTCTAGTGTCGGCCATCATTACGTCTTGTGGTCGCTCTCTAGTGTCGGCCATCATTACGTCTTGTGGTCGCTCTCCACCGTCTGATGCTGTAACTGTGGAGAATCCTTTCCTATGTATCTGCTGGAATCTTCTTTACTCCACCCTCAGTGAGTGGCCCCCGGCTCCTCTGTACGGTCTGTGGAAGGATTGCTCTGTATTGGGGCACTGATCAGCGCAGTGTGTGGTTTCACTGGGGGACACATCAGAACCAGATACAAGTAGAAGCCATGACCCAGCGCACTTGAGGGCCCCTCTGTGGTAGAGTTGGAAGGGCCCTCAATGGTCATCGGTCCACCTCCCTGAGTGCAGGTTTCCCTGTATCATTCCCGCTGATGGAGGCTCTCCTCCTCCTGTGGCTGCCGGTTCCACTCTCTGGCTGCCCTCATTGTTTCCTAATGTCTCATCTGTATCTCCTGCCTTTTACTGTCCTCTTGGTGTTTCTTGTGCTCATGAGAATAGGGTTGTGTCCTCCCTCTGTGACGACCGTACATATTAGTAGATGATGGGATGGTAGATCACAGGTATAGGAACAGCCCAGACTTCTCAAGAGGAGCAGAGAGAAGACCCCTCATGACTGACCCAGGGCCCACATTCACCGGAGCAGAGGATAATGCGCCCCCTAGTGTCAATATAAGAATATTACACCACTTTGGTTATTGTACTGCAGAAATAACCACAATGTCTGGGGCCAAAATGTACCAATCAGTGAAATAACGAGACGGTCAGACACCAGTGAGCGCGTGATTATATTGTCATAGCAATTGTGTCCCATATAGAATAACCAGAGACCACAGTAAGGCCTGACACTGGACGCTCATTACCAGTCTTCTCCAGCAGGTGGCGAACTTGGCCTTTACGCCTCTTCTTGCATGGGATTAATTTTTTCAAGGTCATTTGTAATCACCTCCGCTAACGACTCTGACCCGCACCGACAGTGTATAATACAGTGTATAGACGGTGTATAGAGTGTGTATAATACAGTGTATAATACAGTGTATAGGTGGTGTATAGAGGGTGTATAGACAGTGTATGATACAGTGTATAGGTGGTGTATAGGTGGTGTATAGACAGTGTATAATACAGTGTATAGAGGGTGTATAATACAGTGTATAGACGGTGTATAAGCAGTGTATAGAGGGTGTATAATACAGTGTATAGACGGTGTATAAGCAGTGTATAATACAGTGTATAGCCGGTGTATAAGTGGTGTATGGAAGGTGTATAATACAGTGTATAGACTGTGTATAATACGGTGTATAGACGGTGTATAATACAGTGTATAGAGAGTGTATAATACAGTGTATAGAGAGTGTATAATACAGTGTATAGAGGGTGTATAATACAGTGTATAATACAGTGTATAAGCAGTGTATAGAGGGTGTATAATGCAGTGTATAGACGGTGTATAGAGGGTGTATAATACAGTGTATAGCCGGTGTATAAGTGGTGTATGGAAGGTGTATAATACAGTGTATAGACGGTGTATAATACAGTGTATAGAGGGTGTATAATACAGTGTATAGAGGGTGTATAATACAGTGTATAGACGGTGTATAATACAGTGTATAGAGGGTGTATAATACAGTGTATAGAGGGTGTATAATACAGTGTATAGACGGTGTATAAGCAGTGTATAATACAGTGTATAGCCGGTGTATAAGTGGTGTATGGAAGGTGTATAATACAGTGTATAGACTGTGTATAATACGGTGTATAGACGGTGTATAATACAGTGTATAGAGAGTGTATAATACAGTGTATAGAGAGTGTATAATACAGTGTATAGAGGGTGTATAATACAGTGTATAATACAGTGTATAAGCAGTGTATAGAGGGTGTATAATGCAGTGTATAGACGGTGTATAGAGGGTGTATAATACAGTGTATAGCCGGTGTATAAGTGGTGTATGGAAGGTGTATAATACAGTGTATAGACTGTGTATAATACGGTGTATAGACGGTGTATAATACAGTGTATAGAAGGTGTATAATACAGTGTATAGAGGTGTATAATACAGTGTATAGAGGTGTATAATACAGTGTATAGAGGTGTATATACAGTGTATATACAGTGTATAAGCAGTGTATAGAGGGTGATAATACAGTGTATAGACAGTGTATAGAGGTGTATATACAGTGTATAGACGTGTATAGAGGGTGTATAATACGTGTATAGAGGTGGTATAATACAGTGTATAGACGGTGTATAATACGGTGTATAGAGTGTATAATACAGTGTATAGACTGTGTATAATACAGTGTATAGACGGTGTATAATACAGTGTATAGAGGTGTATAATACAGTGTATAGAGGGTGTTAAAGTTATAGAGTGTATAATACGTGTATAGAGTGTATATGGTATAGGTGTATAAGTGTTATAGTGTTATAATACGTGTATAGACGTGTGTATAAGTACGGTGTATAGACGGTGTATAATACAGTGTATAGACGTGTGTATAAAGGTGTATAGACGGTGTATAATACAGTGTATAGAGGTGTATAATACAGTGTATAGACGTGTATAAGAGGGTGTATAATACAGTGTATAGAGTGTATAGAGGTGTATAATACAGTGTATAGAGTGTATATAGAGTGTATAGACAGTGTATAAGCGTGTATAATACAGTGTATAGACGTGTATAAGGTGTATAAGACAGGTGTAATACATGGGTGTATAATAGTGTATAGCGGTGTATAATCTGTAAGAGGTGTATAATACAGTGTATAGATGTGTATTACATTAAACGGTGTAATAGCGGTGTATATATAACAGTGTATAGACGGTGGTATAATCAGTGTATAGAGGTGTATAATACAGTGTATAGACGTGTATAATACAGTGTGTATAGTACAGGTGTATAATAACAGTGTATAGAGTGTATAATACAGTGTATAGAGGGTGTATAATACAGTGTATAGACAGTGTATAAGCAGGTGTATAGAGGTGTATAATACAGTGTAATAGACGTGTATAAGCGTGTTATAAGATACAGTGTAATATACGTGTATAGTAACAGTGTATAACGTGTAGGTGTTGAAGTATAAGTGTATAGAGTGTATAACGTGTATAGACGTGTATATACAGTGTATAGAGGTGTATAATACAGTGTATAAGTAACGTGTATAGACGGTGTATAATACAGTGTATAGACGTGTATATAATTAAGGGTGTATAATACAGTATAGAGGGTGTATAATACAGTGTATAAGTGTATAAGCGTGTATAAAGGTGTATAATACAGGTGATATACAGTGTATAGAGGTGTATAAATGACAGTGTATAAGACGGTGTATAAGGAAGGTGTATAATACAGTGTATAGACTGTGTATAATACGGTGTATAGACGTGTATAATACAGTGTATAGGGTGTATAATACAGTGTATAGACGTGTATACAGTGTATAGACGGTGTATATACAGTGTATAGACGGTGTATAATACAGTGTATAGAGGTGTATAATACATAGTGTATAGAAGGGTGTATAATACAGTGTATAGACAGTGTATAAGCAGTGTATAGAGGTGTATAATACAGTGTATAGACGTGTATAATAGCGTGTATAAACAGGTGTATAATAGTGTATAAGACGGTGTATAATACAGTGTATAGAGGGTATAGAGGGGTGTATAATACAGTGTATAGACAGTGTATAAGCAGTGTAATAGAGGTGTATAATACAGTGTATAGACTGATAAGCGGTGTATAATACAGTGTATAGACTGTGTATAGAGTGTATAATACAGTGTATAAGAGAGGGTGTATAATACAGTGTATAGACAGTGTATAAAGCGGTGTATAATTACAGTGTATAGACTGTTTAATAAGCAGTGTATATATAAGAGTGTATAATAAATAAGTGTATAGAGTGTATAAAGTGAGATAGGGGTAAATGAAGTGATAAACAGTGTATAGATGGTTATTGAAAGGATAGGTGTAAAATACAGGTAAGTGAACGAGGAAATGTAATAATAAACGGTAAGACGGTGTATAATAGCGTGTATATACGTTGTGTATATACAGTGTATAGAGGTGTATAATGTGTAAGAGGTGTATAATACAGTGTATAGACTGTAAAGTGTATAGAGGTTATAAACAGTGTAATTAACATGTATAGGTGTATAATACAGTGAAGAGTGATAATAGTATAGTTTATAAAAGTATAGAGGTGTAAAGGGTGTAATACAGTGTATAGTGTATAAGGTGTATAATACAGTGTATAGACTGTGTAAGCGTTATAATACAGTGTATAGACTGTGTATAAAGGTGTATATACAGTGTATAGAGGTGTATAATACAGTGTATAGCGGTGAATAGTGAAGGTGTATAATACAGTGATAGACGTGTATATAATACAGTGTATAGACGGTTGTATAATACAGTGTATAGACGGTGTATAAATACAGTGTATAGAGGTGTATAATACAGTGTATAGACGGTGTATAATACAGTGTATAGACGGTGTTATAACAGTGTATAGAGGGTGTATAATACAGTGTATAGACAGTGTATAAGCAGTGTATAGAGGGTGTATAATACAGTGTATAGACTGTGTAAAGCGTGTATAATACAGTGTATAGACTGTGTATAGAGCGGTGTATAATACAGTGTATAGAGGTGTATAGAGGGTGTATAATACAGTGTATAGACAGTGTATAAGCAGTGTATAGAGGTGTTATAATACAGTGTATAGACAGTGTAATAAGCGGTGTATAATACAGTGTATAGACAGTGTATAAGCAGTGTATAGAGAGTGTATAATACAGTGTATAGACAGTGTATAAGCGGTGTATAATACAGTGTATAGACTGTGTATAGAGGGTGTATAATACAGTGTATAGAGGTGTATATATGCAGTGTATAGCCGGTGTATAAGTGGTGTATGGAAGGTGTATAATACAGTGTATAGACTGTGTATAATACGGTGTATAGACGGTGTATAATACAGTGTATAGACGGTGTATAATACAGTGTATAGACGGTGTATAATACAGTGTATAGAGGGTGTATAATACAGTGTATAGAGGGTGTATAATACAGTGTATAGACAGTGTATAAGCAGTGTATAGAGGGTGTATAATACAGTGTATAGACAGTGTATAAGCAGTGTATAGAGGGTGTATAATACAGTGTATAGACAGTGTATAAGCGGTGTATAATACAGTGTATAGACTGTGTATAGAGGGTGTATAATGCAGTGTATAGAGGGTGTATAATGCAGTGTATAGACCGTCTATACACAGTGTATAGACTGTGTATAGCCTGTGTATAGACTGTGTATAGACTGTGTATAGGCTGTGTATAGGCTGTGTATAGGCTGTGTATACTCTGACAATCGATTAAACCCGTCCCATATCATGATCAGTTGTTGGAGTGGAGGGGAGAGGTGAAAGCTGCCAATTATCACAAGGAGAGAAGGTGCAGAGCAGCTTTATTATACTCCCTATATACAGACCTGCACCCCCATAACAAGACCACCAAGAGCCCCTCCTACAGCCCGGCGCTGGTGACTGGTCACATATCTGTATTAGTAAGGCCTGGATGAGGCTGGAGCAGGTAACGCCGCGTCCCCTTCTATAATGGTGATAAACAATTATTGGGATCAATGAAAGATCCTTGTGGGTCCGACGCTCAAAACCCCTAATGTTCAGCTGTTCTTGTCTCTGGGGGCGGCAGCAGGGCATGAATGGAGTGACTGACAGGAGGGGGCCTGCAGAAGACGTGAGGGGGCGGGACCTAATCTCATCCAGGCCCCGCCCCCTTACCGCTTGAATAGGCTGAGCCCGACATCTTCAGCAGCAGTCTCTATTGTGTATTCAGCCCGCAGCAGTCTCTATTGTGTGTATACATGTTTAAGTGGAGGTGGAGCTGGGGTGGAGGCTGGGCGGAGCTGGGGTGATGGTGGAGCCTAAGTGGAGGTGGAGCTGGGGTGGAGGCTGGGCGGAGCTGGGGTGATGGTGGAGCCTAAGTGGAGGTGGAGCTGGGGTGGAGGCTGGGCGGAGCTGGGGTGATGGTGGAGCTTAGATGGAGGCGGAGCTGGGGTGGAGGCTGGGCGGAGCTGGGGTGATGGTGGAGCCTAGGTGGAGGCGGAGCTGGGGTGGAGCCTTGGTGAAGGCGGAGCTGGGGTGGAGTCTCGGGGGGGCGGGGCCCAAAATTTTGCCAGTGAGGGGCCCTGAAATGTCTAGTGGCAGCCCTGGGCAGCGTGATGTCCAGCATCGGGCACTTCAGATCAGCAGGATGGGGCCTCAATATCATGGTATAATGTCAGACTGACTCCTCCTGTGATGGTGGGGGGTGGTAACATTAGGGGGGTCATAATGATTTCTGCAGTGCTCCCTCCTCTGCTGTTTTATACACAAACCTTCTGAGATCAGAGGCGCTACCATTATCCTGCACTAGAGGGCGTGGTGCAGGGGGTAACAGGGGCACGAGGAGCCGCTTCCCCTTATTACAGTCACATCCAGAGCTGCGTTCATAATTCTGCCGGCCTCGTGTTACCAGATTATCTTGTGGATTCTGTGTAGTCTGCTTCTAAGTTAAAATAGCAGGAGAAAAATGCAGAGTGTGAGAGAGAGAGTGCCCCTGGGCCCGTGCTGGAGAGGGGCCCACCCTGGAGAGGGGCCCGTCCTGGAGAGGGGCCCAACCTTGAGGGGGCCCGTCCTGGAGAGGGGCCCACCCTGGAGAGGGGCCCGTCCTGGAGAGGGCCCGCCGACCCCAGCGCACACATCTGCTGGATGTTTCTATGAAGGCGCACGTTCAGATTAGATGCATTGCGGTGGATCTATGCAAGAGTGACGGAAGGGAAAAATGTATTTTTGTTTTCATGTATTAGAGACGAGCGGCAGAATGGGGCAAACCTACACCTGGAGGGGCCAGGATGGAGGCCAGTAATACATTATGGGTGGGGGTTGGGCAACACATCTCTCTATAGGATGTAGAACCCTATATGGGACCATCTTACACCGGGGCTCATCAGACTCCAGTTACACTGCGGGATAGATGCCATATAGACTGCAGTGAGGCCTCCCCTCCCCGGTGATCGCTCCTCATCCTGGCACCGTAAGACCTTACACAGCACCATGTCACCGGGCGATGTCACCCAGTCACATGGCACTGCGGGGTCCTAGGGGCCGCACTCACTGGGGCCTGGTGGGGATGAGATCACTGGCGGTCACCGGGGAGTGCGGCGGGGTGAGTGCAGAAAGAAAAGTGCAGCAGCGTTCACACACAGAGAGACTGCGCCGTCAGGATCCACGCTCTGCAGATTCACCAAACTCCCATCACAATCCACTGTGTGTGAACGCCGCCCAAGGCTCCTTCTGTATAAAGTGCTCTATGGTGGAGTGTCAGCTGGAAATGGAAGAACTGACCGCAAACAAATGAGTGTGAACAGAAGCAAACTGAATATGAAACATAAACCGCTGCGCTCTGAAATGCTAAGGCAGGAAACAATGAGTATAGGAATATGGACATGCATTACTGCTAAGGAAATACCTGAAAAAATTGAGACATTGCATAAAAGGCCAGTTTTATGTGAGCCCAGCAGCCACGACAAGGTGCATCTGTGACACATCCATGATGAGCCTTGATTTTATGCAATGTCTCTATCTTTTCAGGTATTTCCTTAGCAGTAATGTGTCCATATTCCTATCCTCATTGTTTGCTGTCTTAACATTGCAGCTGTTTCTTTGTTTCTGTGCTTCATACGCCGTTTGCTCCTGTTCACACTTGTTTGTTTGCTGGTGTTTCTGAAAATGACGACTGCCCCATAGACTTCAATGTCTTCAGTAAAGTGGATGGATCCGGTGCGGTTCTTGTCATCTACACCGCGATGTCGGGCTCAGCAGAGAGATCCGGGCTGATCTGATCTCATATCTGCAGAGTTGGACGTTTCTCCTGAGATTCGTTACTTTTCTCCTCATTGCAGGTTTCTAATTCATGGAAAATTCCCTCAATCAGCGATGAACATGAGGATATATATATATAGTGCGGATGTGAGGACGATGGATCCTCCGCCGCTCCAGGTCTGAGCTAAGATCCATCGTGTGATCACGCTGCGACCAGAAGGAAAATCCATATCCCCAGATCTAGAAGTGCAGAAGAAAGGAAGTGAAGGAACCGGGTAAATCTAGAGAATAATATCACATAGAACACGACGTATCTCATATCATCCGACTCTGTGCAGCTGAATCACGGTGTGATATATTTCTATTAAACATTTTTATATTAACTTTTTTTCCAAATAACTTTCCGCATAAACTGATATTGCATTTCCTACAATTCCTCCTGGAGCAGAATCAACTAGCGGCTATTGTTATTAACTATATCACTATTATGTTCTCTGCTGTTCATTTATCAGCTTTGCTGCAAAGACCGAGGCAGGAGGTGCAGAGTCATCTCATCACTGGAGGAGTCATATTGTACTGCCATACTGTAATGTCTGTATATTCTCTTGTGTCCTCCCCTATCAGGAGATGTGGTATGAGCAGACCATGTCCCTGTACAGTCAGACACATCCATTACACAGTACATAGCAGGGACACATATATAAGATTATCTCAGCACAGGAGATGTGATGTGATCAGACCATGTCCCTGTACGGTCAGACACATCCATTACACAGTACATAGCAGGAAACATATATAAGATTATCTCAGCACAGGAGATGTGGTATGATCAGACCATGTTCCTGTACGGTCAGACACATCCATTACACAGTACATAGCAGGGACACATATATAAGATTATCTCAGCACAGGAGATGTAGTATGATCAGACCATGTCCCTGTACGGTCAGACACATCCATTACACAGTACATAGCAGGGACACATATATAAGATTATCTCAGCACAGGAGATGTAGTATGATCAGACCATGTCCCTGTACGGTCAGACACATCCATTACACAGTACATAGCAGGACACATATATAAGATTATCTCAGCACAGGAGATGTGGTATGATCAGACCATGTCCCTGTATGGCCAGACACATCCATTACACAGTACATAGCAGGACACATATATAAGATTATCTCAGCACAGGAGATGTGGTATGATCAGACCATGTCCCTGTATGGCCAGACACATCCATTACACAGTACATAGCAGGACACATATATAAGATTATCTCAGCACAGGAGATGTGGTATGATCAGACCATGTCCCTGTATGGCCAGACACATCCATTACACAGTACATAGCAGGACACATATATAAGATTATCTCAGCACAGGAGATGTGGTATGATCAGACCATGTTCCTGTACGGTCAGACACATCCATTACACAGTACATAGCAGGGACACATATATAAGATTATCTCAGCACAGGAGATGTAGTATGATCAGACCATGTCCCTGTACGGTCAGACACATCCATTACACAGTACATAGCAGGGACACATATATAAGATTATCTCAGCACAGGAGATGTAGTATGATCAGACCATGTCCCTGTACGGTCAGACACATCCATTACACAGTACATAGCAGGACACATATATAAGATTATCTCAGCACAGGAGATGTGGTATGATCAGACCATGTCCCTGTATGGCCAGACACATCCATTACACAGTACATAGCAGGACACATATATAAGATTATCTCAGCACAGGAGATGTGGTATGATCAGACCATGTCCCTGTATGGCCAGACACATCCATTACACAGTACATAGCAGGACACATATATAAGATTATCTCAGCACAGGAGATGTGGTATGATCAGACCATGTCCCTGTACAGTCAGACACATCCATTATGGTGTAACTCTGACATTTGTGCTCATAGTTATTATTGTTTTACATGAATGTGTAATGATTACTGTTGAACTGAATGACGTTTTGCTGCTGTTAATCATACATTATGATCGGTCTTTATTGTGACCTGTGTTCTTACCAGTAGCGGCCAATCAAACCCAAGTAAAGTCTATAAATCATATATGCAGAAACCAAACAAAACTGTGGAAAACCCTGCGCCGCTGTGCAAAGACGAGACTCCGCCTGATGTCTGATAATTAACAGGTGATTATTCGATGCGTTTCAAAGTGTTTCCCCAATTCTTCATCAGGAATCCACCAGCCCGATCCTGATGAAGTAGGAAACGCTCTGAAACTCCGCCTGATTCTCGTCTTTGCACAGCGGCGCAGGGTTTGTGCTTTGCTGGATGTGGATTCTGCAGCTGCTCTCGGCTTTTGTAGCTGGTTGTGCCTCACACAACCTCACACGGAGGGCGAGCCGCTCACACCCCCTCTGTTTATTGGGGTAAGACCCTCTTGTGCCTTTTTATCCTCAGCTGTTTCACATAAATCATATTGATCATATAAGGAGGATGTATCCCCTGACCGAGGAGGAGAGGCGGCGCAGGATCCATCTGCAGTGAGTGTTATTATACTGAAATGCAAAGGTTCTGGTGCTGCTCTGCGGGGTGTAGTCTTGGTGCGCAGTTTATTGATCCCCTGGGGGAGCCGGTGTCCTCTAACCCTGTTCAGTATGCAGCATGCCTCTGGATCATACGGTGCCCTGGAATAGGCTGACGATGAGGATCCTGACTGTACTCTGCGCTGATTCTGAATAGGACGAGGTCAGTTCCACTTTAAAGAATTTATTAATACTCTCGTGACAATTAAAAATCCAAACACAACACGTTTCAGCTCCTTATGTGAAACTAAACCTTCCTCAGGTCCGTGTGTAGAGCAAATCATACCGGAGTAAGAAGACGGCGTCTGACGCGTGTACGGAGCCGCACGTCCCATCACACGTCCCATCACACGTCCCATCCCACGTCCCATCCCACGTCCCATCCCATGTCCCATCACACGTCCCATCACACGTCCCCATCCCACGTCCCCATCCCACGTCCCATCACACGTCGCATCACACGTCCCATCCCGCGTCCCATCCCGCGACCCATCCCGCGTCCCATCCCGCGTCCCATCCCGCGTCCCATCCCACGTCCCATCCCACGTCCCATCCCACGTCCCCATCCCGCGTCCCATCCCGCGTCCCATCCCGCGTCCCCATCCCACGTCCCCATCGCACGTCCCCATCGCACGTCCCCATCGCACGTCCCCATCGCACGTCCCCATCGCACGTCCCCATCGCACGTCCCCATCGCACGTCCCCATCGCACGTCCCATCACACGTCCCATCACACGTCCCATCCCACTTCCCAATTTCTCTTATTTTTTATGCTGATTGATTTTATGAATTTGGTGCTGGCTGCGATCCCCATCATAGCGCCCCTCACTATAGACGCACCTTGTCCAGCTGCTCCCCTCACTTCTAAGGAGTTGGGGGTCCACAATCTCTCGATGTTACATGTGATGCACAACATTCATTGTGGTTGATGCTGTGAGTTGGAATGTACGGGGGGGCCATCTATATGGATACACCTACATAAAATGGGAATGGTGATATCAGCTTGAAATAACTCATGAAATAATAAAGTTACGTTAAAACCAAGCACAACATTGTGTCTCTTATGAAATTCTCGATATGTTTGATGGGTCACATGACCCTCTTCCCATTGAAAAAAATAAAGTTGGATCCAAAATGGCCGACTTCAAAATGGCCGCCATGGTCACCCCCCAATCTGGAAACGTTTCCCCCCTCCCATATACTAATGTGCCACAAACAGGAAGTTGATATCACCAAACATTCCCATTTATATTTAGGTGCATCCATATAAATGGCCCCCCCTGTGTTTAGTGTGAAACAGAATTAAGGGTGAGGCTGAATCAGGGAGTCGTTATGTGCGGAGAGCGGCTTCCTGGGAGGTGACAGTGAGTAATCAGTCAGGGGACCTGAGGTCCGAGAGCCGGTGACTGCTGAGTTGTTTGTAAGATCTGAAGTCAAAGAAACTGGAGAAGAGGCGTGATAACAGTCCAATAGACCGGGATCCCCCATCCCCTGGAATGCTGAGCCCCAATACGTCCGATTATCTTCTACATTCGAAACTTTCAAGCAGGACTTGAAAACCCATCTCTTCAGAACAGCCTATAGCCTGCAATGACCACAGTGCCACCAGACCTGTCGCTCCACCACCACCAGATCTGTCACTCCACCACCACCGGACCTGTCGCTCCACCACCACCGGACCTGTCGCTCCACCACCAATGGACCTGTCGCTCCACCACCACTGGACCTGTTGCTCCACCACCACCGGACCTGTCGCTCCACCACCAATGGACCTGTCGCTCCACCACCAATGGACCTGTCGCTCCACCACCACCGGACCTGTCGCTCCACCACCACCGGACCTGTCGCTCCACCACCACCGGACCTGTCGCTCCACCACCACCGGACCTGTCGCTCCACGACCACCGGACCTGTCGCTCCACCACCACCGGACCTGTCGCTCCACCACCACCGGACCTGTCGCTCCACCACCACCGGACCTGTCGCTCCACCACCACCGGACCTGTCGCTCCACCACCACCGGACCTGTCGCTCCACCACCACCGGGCCTGTCGCTCCACCACCACCGGGCCAGTCGCTCCACCACCACCGGACCAGTCGCTCCACCACCACCGGACCAGTCGCTCCACCACCACCGGACCAGTCGCTCCACCACCACCGGACCTGTCGCTCCACCACCACCGGGCCAGTCGCTCCACCACCACCGGACCAGTCGCTCCACCACCACAGGACTGTAACCCGTGAGGGCAGGATCCTCTCCCCTCTGTACCAGGGTCACGGATAGTTTGTTCATTGTATTTTTCACTTGTGTCATGTACAGCTCCATGGAATCAATGCGGCTCTATAAATAATAATAATCCAGACCAGGGAGGCCGAGGGAGCGAAACAAAGAGACTTAAGAGCATTGAGGGTTTGGGGTGGAGCGAAACGGACAGAGGAAAGACTTGAGTGACCGACGCACTCCAGAGAGAGGGGCCCCGGCTGTGAGACACAACACGGTCACCATATTGGGGCACAAGTTCCTCTATGGGAGATCGGGGGGTGCACCACAGTCTGGAGTCTGAACCCTCAGAGAATGGACCCTGTATATAATGGTGAGAACGGAGCTGTAATGTCGCAGTATGTAGAGCGGACGCCTGACGGGAAGACGAAAGCTCTGAGGTGCTGATTGTAGTGAGATGCAAATATACGGAAGTAAGGACTGATGTATGATGTAACCGTGTTTGTGTCCAGCACGTGAAGTGTTAAGGTGGAGCCGGACCTTTCATTTGTCGTACATAGTTCACCTCGTGCTACCGTTCAGACTTTGGTCTCTTTTAATTCTCCATGGCCGGCCCTATCCCATGGCAGATAAAGAGCACCATGAAGTCACACACACCCGGCCAGGACCTCCATTTCTATTTAATGTGGCGGTGTGTATGAGATGAGTACCCCACCCACCCCCGGCCATGTTACACACACACGCACGGTGCCCTCCACAAGTAATAACTACCAAACATATAAAGAAAGAGTCCCCACGTTGTTCCACCATTGCGCTGCTCCTCGGGGGCGGTCCCATCCAGTGATGTCAGCTGCTCCTCGGAGGCGGTCCCAGCCAGTGATGTCATCATGCCTGCTGTGCTGAGACTCAGACACAGGGTGTTTGTAAATAGGGAGTCGTTCATTAAATGTATACAATGTAAATCTCTATTAGGAGCGCAGTGGAGCTTCTGTTACAATCGTTCCTCCTGAGTATCTTGTGGATGACGCAGGTTATATCTGGGCTGTTTGACGCTTCAGTGGAGTCGTCTCTATTAGAACAGAAAATGTTCATGCAGGAAAGCCGTGAGATTAATAATCCGTAGATTTATTACTCTGCTCCTCTCAAGACTGATGATCGCAGCAACAAAACTCAGCGGCACTGAAATACTAAGACATAGAGCAATATCATAGCCAAGGAGAAATGACACTTAGCTTATCAATATACCATATCAATAACCGCCCAGGAGCCACGAAATACTGCTCTGATGATATAACTCGATGTTGAGCCTTGTATTAGTTATCGTGCTGGACTTTAAAAAAAAAAAAAAAAAAAAAACAGTTTCTTTTTCCTAAATAAACTTCTATTTGGTGCCGCTGCATTAATAAAAGTCCAATGTCTCAAGATATTTATATTAGTTATTCCATAAAGAAACATTTTTTAACCAATTTGCCATTTTCTAAGACCAAATAACCTTTTATGTTTTGCTGTGCAGAGCTCATAAGTGCATGTCCTGCCTGGGAGACCGACCTCGGCGAGTAGAAGGCTATGTGATGCCTGGGAGACCGGCCTCAGAGGGTAGAAGGCTATGTGATGCCTGGGAGACCGGCCTCAGAGGGTAGAAGGCTATGTGATGCCTGGGAGACCGGCCTCAGCGAGTAGAAGGCTATGTGATGCCCGGGAGACCGGCCTCGGAGGGTAGAAGGCTATGTGATGCCCGGGAGACTGGCCTCGGAGGGTAGAAGGCTATGTGATGCCCGGGAGACCGACCTTGGAGGGTAGAAGGCTATGTGATGCCGGGGAGACTGGCCTCCACTGGTAGACGACTATGTGATGCCGGGGAGACCGGCCTTTTCTGGTAGAAGGCTATGTGATGCCCGGGAGACTGGCCTCAGCTGGTAGATGACTATGTGATGCCCGGGATGACCGGCTTCGGCGGGTAGACGACTATGTGATGTCGGGGAGACCGGCCTCGGCTGGTAAACAGCTATATGATGCCCAGGAGACTGGCCTTAGCCGGTAAACGACTATGTGATGCTGAGGAGACCGGCCTCTGCTGGTAGACGACAATGTGATGTCGGGGAGACCGGCCATGGCTGGTAAACAGCTATATGATGCCCAGGAGACTGGCCTTAGCCGGTAAACGACTATGTGATGCTGAGGAGACCGGCCTCTGCTGGTAGATGACTATGTGATGTTGGGGAGACCGGCCTCGGCTGTTAAATGACTGTGATGTTGGGGAGACCGGCCTCGGCTGTTAAATGACTGTGATGTTGGGGAGACCGGCCTCGGCTGGTAGATGCAGGGATGTAACTACAACAGGTGCAGGGGTTGCAATCACACCCGGGCCCTGGAGTCTAGGGGGCCCCAAAAGTCCCTTTTGCCTCTAGAAAAAGATCATTGCTATTAAAGATTTGCAATAATTGGGGGCCCCTTTGAAGCTTTTGCATCGGGGCCCATGAGCCTCAAGTTACGCCACTGGGTAAATGACTAGATGATGCCTCGGTTATCAGCGACCTCTGCAATCTATAGAGGTGAAAACTCCTCCATTCCCGAAAATCAAGAGGATTTTTAATTTAAATAAGTTGTAAAGTTCTTTGTTTTTTATGCGCTTTTACACTTTCACCAATTTAACAGGACGAGTCGACGCCTTTTCAACTTTTCGATTCATTTCAGGGAATCATTTGCAGAAAGAAGAGACGACAGATGGCAAGTTATATTTTATTGCTTGACTTGACATAAAAATATATAACAATACTCGGTAGAATAATATGCGGCAAGACGAAAACCATTACAGAAAAATACGAGAACGTTAGAGGATACAAAAAGATAAGTGCATCGGATAACTGGGCATTAAATAGTTAAACTATGGAAGCATTTAATAGAGTAGGACGTAACAGGCGTCCGGATGGAGGTGAGAGGTTGGAGGAGCGAGTACAGTGTATATACATGGCGGAGGGACTCTGCTCGCTCCCATTGTGCTGTGACCAGTGTGTAGACCGCAGGTCTGCTGCTCTGCTCGTCCTCCCCTATCACTGGGGATATTGGTGTTTGGCACTTTAGCACATAAGTGTAACATTTCAGGACCAGACGGCACCAGAGGCAAATCCGGACGTGTTCATGAGATCCTTTACTGTATATTCCTTATTAATAGAAGGATCTATGATTAGTGGATCCCAGGGAGTCCTGCTGCTGGGACTGGACAGAAACTTCACAGCAAGTGGAACATTTTCTTGCAGCGCCATCGTGGGCGAAATGAAGTATTACACAGAAACGTCAACCCTGCGACCTCCAGAAACAGGCGCTGCCACCCTCTAATGGGGAAGGATCACCGGATCCCAATCAAAGTGTGCAGATAACATACATGATCTACATCATTTAGGATTCACATTCACTGAAATTAGAATATTTAAAGTCTTTAGTGATTTGTAAATTGTGTAATACATGTATACTAGATTCCTAACCCTGAGCTTTAAGTAGCAAACACATGATATACAGATTGTGTCTGGTAATGCAAGGTAATAAGCTAAACTGCAATACCAGACACTGCCTGCAGACAGGTGAGGCGCTGTTTGTGGTGAGAAGCGGCCATATTTCTCATACACAATCCCTCATATTGTAGTGTGAGGCTGAATGGGGGCGGCGCTTCTAATGAAGATCCATTCTGACGATCAGTGATGACATTTGGGAGATTTTCTCTGTGATGATGGATTTTGTGCTTATTTTCGTTGTAGCTTCAGATCTTTAACTCTATTGTAGAACTACAAATCCCAGCAGTGATCCCTGCTGCTTCTTGTACATTAAATGCAATTATAGAAAGAAATGAAATTCATAAATGTGCGATTACAAAAAGAAGAAGAAGATCCGTCTGATTGTTTCGAGATTCTGAAATACGAAACAAAGTGGGAAGAAATGTGATTTCTCAAAGCAACCAATCATATTGCAGCTTTCTTGTGGGACCTGAGGGCCGGAAGCTGATTGGTTGTCCAGTATTTTTATAAATCCAACCCCCGCTTAAAGAAAAAAAATCCCCCATTCTGTGATCTGCCCCCGTGACGATGCCGGCGGCTCCCGAGAATCGGCTCGTTCTTACAGGGGGGCACCGCGCCTCAACATGAGGACAAACGTCACTGCAATGTGAATGGTGCAGATCATTCCAGAGAGTGGAAACAGGAGCTTCTCCCAATATAGGGCCAAAGGGGCGAAAGCTCGACCTCAGGAGGCTCCGACCCAAGAGGCTCCGACCTCAGGAGGCTCCGACCCAAGAGGCTCCGACCTCAGGAGCTCTCACCAACAAGAGGCTCCGACCAAGAGGCTCCGACCTCAGAGGCTCCGACCCAGAGGCTCCGACCTCAGAGGCTCCGACCTCAGCTCCTGCAATCTGCCACAATCAGTATGGAAAAACCCAGAAATAAAAAAATACTCGACAGCTGCTGCATTTGGCCCCTGGAGCTGCTGCATTTGGCCCCTGGATCTTTGCCTGATCAGGACTCTGAATCCATTACTTTTGTGCTTTAAGAATTATAAAAATAGTTTAGGTTATTCTACTATTTACTATTACAGAGATTGTGTCTTGTAAAAATGACCTCGCCCTGCCGTGACCTCATCTGCAGCATGACCACCCTGTGCCTTGACTTGTCCTGTGCTGTGATCACCCTACACTATGACTACCCTCGCTGTGTGACCCCTCAGTGCACCTTTGCCTGTCCTGTGCTGTGACATCACCCTACACTATGACCTTACCCTGCTGTGACCTCACCTTGTGCTGTGACCTCATCCTGCGCATGACTCACCCTGCTGTGACCTCACCTTGTGCTGTGACCACACCCTGTGCTGTGACCTCCCTGCAGCTATGACCTCACGACCTGCTGTGCCTATGACCCTTGCCTATGACCTCACCCTGTGCTATGACATCATTCTTGACCTTGCCTATGATCCCTTGCACTTGACCTACCTGTATCTCTGTGCCACCTACTGCTTGACCTCACCTGCATGTGACCTCATCCTGCAGCATGACCACACCCTGTGTGTGCCCTATGACCTCACCCTGTGATATCATTCTGCGCCATGACCTCACCACTGCTGTGACCTCATCTTGTGCTATGACCTCATCCTGATCCGTGACCTCATCCTGCAGCATGACCCACCCTGTGCCTATGACCTTGCCCTGCACTATGATCACCTTCATCACTGTGACTTCCATTGACCCAGGTACATGTGCAGGTCTAGGACTCGCTGGGTCCGCTTTGTGCACATTTCCTCTCTGTCTCTTTTCTTCCGCTGAAAAAGAAAATTGTGCAAAGAAGAATTATCTTTGGCGCCACAAATGGCGTCACCCCACCAAAAGGCGAGGAAGGAAAACCGCAGAGGAGGCGGCAGTAACATGCAACCCCAACGAGGAGGATTCCGGTAAGATGGGGGGAAAGTAATGAAATATTGCAAAAAAAAAAGAAATAAATAATAGAAAAGATTGCAATCTCCTAAATCTTGTGTTCAGGATGTTAGGAGTAATGCAAAAGAAAGCATGTGCACCTCCAAGAAGAGGAGGGCAAGAGAGGAGGAGGAGAGGAGAAGGAGGCGGGTGAGGGGGCAGGGGAGGAGAAGAGGGCAAAGGGAGGAGGAGGGGGGAGAGGGAGGGGCAGGGAGGAGAGGAGGAGGAGGGGAGGAGGGCAAGGGAGGAGAAGAGGGCAAGGGAGGAGGGAGAGGAGGCAGAAAGGGAGAGCAGGAGGTCATGCAACAGGTCAGGGCCAAGACTGAATTTTTGGAGAAAAGTTTCTGCACCAATTTTTTTTTGCTCATGATTGTGTTGTGCAGCAAATCCTGCAGAATCGGAGCCCAGAGCTCTGCGGACTGCAGGGACATATACACATATTTGGAATAGTTGAGTGTAAATGTAGACAATGCAGAGATGGATGATATCCGCTGAGCGGAGCGAGTGCGCGGAACAATGAGTCTTTTGTCCTCCGTCCATGTTTACAATGAGCCGCCTTCTCCTGTGTCAGCGGAGGGGCCGGGCCGGCGCGGTTCTGTGTGGGCTTGTAGAAGTTCTGCAATCTCAGTGTGGGCGGAATCCAGCACAATAGACAAAGCCGAGTTACCAGCCTGTGCCAAGAAAGAGAAAAAAAGCCAGATTAGTTATAAAGATCAGACAGGTATAAAGAGGTTACACCGAGCCCCCCGCCACAAAAACCAGAGCCCCCGCCAGTAAAGCCCGAGCCCCCGCCACAAAAACCCGAGCCTCCACCAGTAATACCCGAGCCCCCGCCAGTAATACCCGAGCCCCCGCCAGTAAAACCTGAGCCTCCACCAGTAATACCCGAGCCCCCCAGTAATACCCGAGCCCCCGCCACAAAGATCCGAGCCCCCGCCACAAAGACCCGAGCCTCAACCAGTAATACCCGAGCCTCCACCAGTAATACCCGAGCCCCCGCCACAAAGACCCGAGCCTCCACCAGTAATACCCGAGCCCCCGCCAGTAATACCCGAGCCCGAGCCCCCACCAGTAATACCCGAGCCCCCGCCAGTAATACCCAAGCCCGAGCCCCCGCCACAAACACCCGAGCCTCCGCCAGTAAAAGCTGAGCCTCCGCCAGTAAAACCAGAGCCCCCGCCACAAAGACCCGAGCCCCCGCCACAAAATCCCGAGCCTCACAAGTACAAAATTCCTCCGCTGATGTAGCAGAGCCGCACTTATCACTTAGTTCAGGCTGGAATCTTGCACGGTTTAGGATTCCCTAAGTGGCTTTTCCCCGGTTGTTTTTGTGATGATTTTGTTTTATTGTATCATAAGGACGGATTTACCAATAGATCTGGAGCAAGAAAACATCATCACTGTCAGCTCATTCAGGATCCTCCCTCCTCACCCATCCCTTGTAGACTGTGAGCCCTCATGGGCAGGGTCCTCTCTCCTCCTCTACTGTATTCTCACCCATCCCTTGTACACTGTGAGCCCTCATGGGCAGGGTCCTCTCTCCTCACCTACTGTATCCTGACCCATCCCTTGTAGACTGTGAGCCCTTGTGGGCAGGGTCCCCTCTCCTCACCTACTGTATCCTCACCCATCCCTTGTACACTGTGAGCCCTTGTGGGCAGGGTCCTCTCTCCTCACCTGTGTCCTCACCCATCCCTTGTAGACTGTGAGCCCTCGTGGGCAGGGTCCTCTCTCCTCACCTGTGTCCTCACCCATCCCTTGTAGACTGTGAGCCCTGGTGGGCAGGGTCCTCTCTCCTCACCTGTGTCCTCACCCATCCCTTGTAGACTGTGAGCCCTCGTGGGCAGGGTCCTCTCTCCTCACCTGTGTCCTCACCCATCCCTTGTAGACTGTGAGCCCTTGTGGGCAGGGTCCTCTACCCTCCTCTACTGTATCCTCACCCATCCTTTGTAGACTGTGAGCCCTTGTGGGCAGGGTCCTCTCTCCTCACCTACTGTATCCTCACCCATCCCTTGTAGACTGTGAGTCCTCGTGGGCAGGGTCCTCTCTCCTCACCTGTGTCCTCACCCATCCCTTGTAGACTGTGAGCCCTTGTGGGCAGGGTCCTCTACCCTCCTCTACTGTATCCTCACCCATCCCTTGTAGACTGTGAGCCCTCGTGGGCAGGGTCCTCTCTCCTCACCTACTGTATCCTCACCCATCCCTTGTAGACTGTGAGCCCTCGCGGGCAGGGTCCTCTCTCCCCACCTACTGTATCCTCACGCATCCCTTGTAGACTGTGAGCCCTCGTGGGCAGGGTCCTCTCTCCTCACCTACTGTATCCTCACCCATCCCTTGTAGACTGTGAGCCCTTGTGGGCAGGGTCCTCTACCCTCACCTTCTGTATCCTCACCCATCCCTTGTAGACTGTGAGCCCTCGTGGGCAGGGCCCTCTCTCCTCACCTACTGTATCCTCACCCATCCCTTGTAGACCGTGAGCCCTCGAGGGCAGGGTCCTCTCTCCTCACCTACTGTATCCTCACCCACCCCTTGTAGTCTGAGCCCTCTCGGATCCTCTCTCCTCCTGTATCTGTCTGTGCCTTGTATTGTTCATGATTATTGCACTTGTGAAAAGGGTTATACATAATAAGGCCCCATTCACACACTGCTTTTTTTGCTGTGTATTTTTAAGCACAAGCTCATCACAAACTAGGAGTGGGTGATTAAACATGTAAGTGGAGCACTTGTTTCTGTTAGACCTTTCCTCCCAGTGTTCCACTCCTGGCTTTTTTTGAGCTTGTGCGTAAAAATACGCAGCAAAAAAGCAGTGTGTGAATGGGGCCTAAAGTGCCATGGAATACATGGTGCTGTAATAATAATAATCCTGTGGCTCACGCCTGTGATGGTGCCAGGATAATCTGCCTGCTATCACCTGCGCTGATGATGATTCCGCAGTCACTGACTAGAAAGATTTTCTTTTTCACCTGCAGCATTTTATTACTTTATTAACAATTAAATTGTAAAGAAAATGTCTGGAATATTCCAACTGTAAACAGATCGGCCGCTCATTTGTATCGTTCTTGCACTGGATTTCCTGTAATCTACTGGATCTTCCTGGTGCACAGGGAAAGCGGATACAATCACAGAAATTCAGTGTGAAGTTCCCAGATAGAACGACATCGATCTCTATATAGAATTGTCTTGTGTCTCCTCCACTTCTGTCCTGATGTCGCCTACGTCCCTTCCGCCCGTCATATTAGCACACCCGAGTGATGGGTAGACTAATATGGCGCAGGCTGGCCAGGCATAAACCTGCCCCACACACCGCCCGGTCAACACTCCCACCCACCGCTCCCCCGCTCCAGCTCACCCCGACATTATTCTCTTTCATGCTGAATTGCCGTCTGAAAATCCAAGGCCGCGGGGGCGGGGTTAACAGAGCGTCATAAAGGGCGTGACTAAGGACACGCCCATCACATTAGGGCAGGTCACTCGGTAACGCCCATTATGACACCCCCTCTGTTAACTCCGCCCAGCCCCCCCCCCCCCCAACCCCTCCTTCCGCAGCCTTTGATTTCCGGACATCAATGCAGGAAGAGGAGGAATGCCGGGGTGAGCGGAGCTTGCTCTCCCCCTCTCACCCCCCCGTCTCAGCACCCACTCACCCTCCCCCCCAGCTCAGCACCCACTCACCCTCTCCCCAGCTCAGCACCCACTCACCCTCCCCCCCAGCTCAGCACCCACTCACCCTCCCCCCCAGCTCAGCACCCACTCACCCTCCCCCCCAGCTCAGCACCCACTCACCCTCCCCCCCAGCTCAGCACCCACTCACCCCCCCCAGCTCAGCATACACTCACCCCCCCCTCCCGTCTCAGCACCCACTCACCCCCCAGGCTCAGCACCCACTCACCCCCGACTCAGCACCTACTTACCCCCGGCTCAGCACCCACTCACCCCCGGATCAGCACCCACTCATCCCCGGCTCCACACCCACTCACCCCCCCATCTCAGCACCCACCCACTCACCCCCGGCTCAGCATCCACTCACACTTCTGCTGAATATTCTTATTCTATAAACATTTTATGGCTAAACATCGGGATAATAACGAGGTTTGGTGCCGGCAACTCGTTACTATTGTCCCCAATCAGACGTGTCATTTCCTATAGGTTTGGTGATCACGTAGTGAATAATGTCCGGCCAGTGATTGGTTAATCAGATATTTTTAGGGGCAGAAAACAGATAAAATGTAAAGTAACAGAGAGGGAAGGTCCGGAGACATCTGTCAGGATAATATTTACTTTGGCAGCGGAGTCTCTGCAGCGGACACATACCGGGCATACCTGTACCCAGAGTTATGATAAGGGCATGTATACAGACTGTGGGCACGGCCAGGGGTAACAGCTGCCCGGTGTATACACAGGTGGAGGTGTGCAGGGTCCCGGCGGGGCCCCTCAGAGCAGCCACACTCCTATACACAGGTGGAGGTGTGCAGGGTCCCGGCGGGGCCCCTCAGAGCAGCCAAACTCATATACACAGGTGGAGGTGTGCAGGGTCCTGGCGGGGCCCCTCAGAGCAGCCACACTCATATACAGAGGTGGAGGTGTGCAGGGTCCTGGCGGGGCCCCTCAGAGCAGCCACACTCATATACAGAGGTGGAGGTGTGCAGGGTCCCCTCAGAGCAGCCACACTCATATACACAGGTGGAGGTGTGCAGGGTCCTGGCGGGGCCCCTCAGAGCAGCCACACTCCTATACACAGGTGGAGGTGTGCAGGGTCCCGGCGGGGCCCCTCAGAGCAGCCACACTCATATACACAGGTGGAGGTGTGCAGGGTCCTGGCGGGGCCCCTCGGAGCAGCCACACTCCTATACACAGGTGGAGGTGTGCAGGGTCCCGGCGGGGCCCCTCAGAGCAGTTGCCCTCAGTGGGAGTTGTGCTATGTGGAATAACCTGGAATTTCAGCCTTTTCTTGGTATTGGACGTCAAATGTGATAAAGCTCATAACCGGGGAATGTTCTAGCTGAGGCCGGGCGGACGAAGCGGGGGGATTGTCTGGCCCGGTCTGGGTGGTCTCCGATTCATGTCTGTGTGTTCTGGAGCTTTTGGGGGGAGCGGATTTGTGATGTGCGAACAAAGAGGATTGTGATGCTGAAATCTTGTCAGAAGCCGCAGTGCTGAAATGGTGCAGATCTGAGCCTGCGTCCATTATCATCAGTCACTGATGTGAAGGGCTGGAATCATCCCGCGCCCCAGACTTTTCTACAGCAAAATCAGCACATAACAAACCAGAACGGGCACAAAACCTCCGAAATCTCATAGGATTTGTGACATCTGCAGCAAAAACGCACAGTGTGCACAAGGCCGTACACCCGACACCACTGTGTGCAGCACTTCACTCCTCCGCGGTCTGATAACGATACAGGGGGTTATTATAAAAGGTTCACTATAACTTACAGTTGTGGCCAAAAGTATTGACACCCTGCAATTCTGTCAGATAATCCTCAGTTTCTTCCTGTAATGATTGCAATCACAAATTCTTTGCTATTATTATCTTCATTTAATTTGTCTTCAATGAAAAAACACAAAAGAGAATGAAGCAAAAAGCAAAACATTGATCATTTCACACAAAACTCCAAAAATGGGCCGGACAAAAGTATTGGCACCCTCAGCCTAATACTTGGTTGCACAACCTTTAGCCAAAATAACTGCGATCAGCCACTTCCGGTAACCATCAATGAGTTTCTTACAATGCTCTGCTGGAATTTTACACCATTCTTCTTTGGCAAACTGCTCCAGGTCCCTGATATGTGAAGGCGCCTTCTCCAAACTGCCATTGTTACATCTCTCCACAGGTGATCTATGGGATTCAGGTCTGGACTCATTGCTGCCACCTTACAAGTCTCCAGTGCTTTCTCTCACACCATTTTCTAGAGCTTTTTGAAGTGTGTTTTGGGTCATTGTCCTGCTGGAAGACCCATGACCTCTGAGGGAGACCCAGCTTTCTCACACTGGGCCCTACATTATGCTGCACAATGTGTTGGTAGTCTTCAGACTTCATAATGCCATGCACACGGTCAAGCAGTCCAGTGCCAGAGGCAGCAAAGCAACCCCAAACCATCAGGGAGCCTCCGCCATGTCTGACTGTAGGGAGCGTGTTCTTTTCTTTGAATGCCTCTTTATTTCTCCTGTAAACTCTATGTTGATGCCTTTGCCCATAAATCTCTACTTTTGTCTCATCTGACCAGAGAACATTCTTCCAAAACGTTTTAGGCTCTCAGGTAAGTTTTGGCAAACTCCAGCCTGGCTTTTTTATGTCTCGGGGTAAGAAGTGGGGTCTTCCTGGGTCTCCTACCATATAGTCCCTTTTCATTCAGACGCCGGCGGATAGTACGGGGTGACACTGTTGTACCCTCGGACTGCAGGGCAGCTTGAACTTGTTTGGATGTTAGTCGAGGTTCTTTATCCACCATCCGCACAATCTTACGTTGAAATCTCTCGTCAATTTTTCTTTTCCGTCCACATCTAGGGAGGTTAGCCACAGTGCCATGGGCTTTACACTTCTTGATGACACTGCGCACGGTAGACACAGGAACATTCAGGTCTTTGGAGATGGACTTGTAGCCTTGAGATTGCTCATGCTTCCTCACAATTTGGTTTCTCCAGTCCTCAGACAGTTCTTTGGTCTTCTTTCTTTTCTCCATGCTCAATGTGGTACACACAAGGACACAGGACAGAGGTGGAGTCAACTTTAATCCATGTCAACTGGCTGCAAGTGTGATTTAGTTATTGCCAGCACCTGTTAGGTGCCACAGGTCAGTTACAGGTGCTGTTAATTACACTAATTACAGAAGCATCACATGATTATTCTAACAGTGCCAATACTTTTGTCCACCTCCTTTTTTATGTTTGGTGGAATTAGATCCAATTTGGCTTTAGGACAATTCTCTTTTTGTGTTTTTTTCATTGAAGACAAATTAAATGAAGATAATAATAGCAAAGAATTTGTGATTGCAATCATTACAGGAAGAAACTGAGGATTATCTGACAGAATTGCAGGGTGTCAATACTTTTGGCCACAACTGTATGTACAGACAGGCAACAGGAATCTCATTGTATGGAGTCCAGTGGGCGGGGTTATTAGTGATTGACAGCTATGTCTGCATGTATAGACATATAGGGAAGACTGTCAATCACTGTTAGCTCCGCCCACCTGACTCAACCTGAGCCAGACACCATCAGGTTCAGTTCACATTGGATATATTTAGAACAGGAGATGCAGATCCGTCACATACGGACGCACCGGCAGGCGATATCCCCCAGGACCTGTAGTTGGGGGTCTGCCGCCATCACACCAGGTGTGAACAGAGCCGTAGTCCCTGCACTGGGATTTCTGGACGGGGCGCAGATTATAAGAAACATTTGGGAGTCTGGATGGAGCCTCATCATCCAGAGCAGCCTTCAGAGCCGTGTCTCTCCAGCTACTATAGAACTACAACTCCCAGCAGGCTGGAAACAGAAACATGGCATCAAGTGGGGTCACCATAATGGGGGTGCCCCACTCAATGGTGTTCACCTATGGAGGGTCAACTGCCAGAAACAGCTGCTAACAGAGAACAAAAGAAGCCAGGCAATGTCCACAGACCCTTTAAGACTTCTATTTTAACCATTTATATTCCAGCACTTATTTTATTCTAATTATAATTATTATTGCATTAAAGGATCTGTGCATGATTTCATTGTTTGGGCTGTAACAATATCTGATACAGAATATCACTTCATTACCAGCTTATATAGGACAAGCATTTATGGCATCTCTCCTTATAAATGTCTGCAAGTAAATAGTCAAGTAGAACCATGCGATGATCCTCGCTCTCTGGGGGGTCAGTTCTGTCCTTACATCCCCCCAAGATCTGACTCTCTATACAATTTATATATAACAAGCAGAACTGCAGTGTAAAGCATGAGGGATGACAATGGGGAGTGGGGGGAGGAAATCGCAGACTTTCGGAGCCCCCAATAAAGACATTTCAAATAAACCAGAGTCACTGACTGGAGGAGCCGCGATGGAGCAGAGCTGAGAAGCTGCCGGATAAAAAGATACTTTACTGTATCAGACAAAATAGACATTTGTCAATCTGACTGAGTAATAGGTACAAGTGTATACAGGAGCGTCTCAATGTATTAGAAGATAATCAAAAAGTGACTTTATTTCAGTAATTCAATCCATAAAGTGACCACATCTATTATATAGAGTCATTACACACAGAGGGATCTATTTCATGGGTTTATTTCTGTTAATGTTGATGATTAACGAAAACCCAAAGATCATTATCTCAGAAAATTAAAGTAGGGAGAATGAAGGGTTAAACACTGCGCTACTGTATTCCACCAGACATCAAAGGGTGAATATAATATTGATTTATTAGTCCCAGACACATGACAATATGATATTGATTTGTCCTGAGGAAGAGGCCGGGGAGCCCCGAAACACGATGACTAATAAATCAATATTACATTCACCCTTTGATGTCTGGTGGAATACAGCAGCGTGGTGTTTAACTCTTCATCTACTCTACTTTAATTTTCTGAGATAATGACCTTTGGGTTTTAATTAATCATCAACATTAACAGAATCAAACACATGAAATGGCTCCCTCTGTGTGACTCTATATAATAGATGTGGTCACTTTATGTATTGAATTACTGAAATAAATGAACTCTTTGATGATCTTCTCATTCACTGAGATGCAGCCGTACATACTGAAGACAGATTTTGCAATTGGTTGAGCGAATGTGACCGGAGCTGCAGTACCAAGAATGGCCACTATCCAGTGTGCGGCGCTGTGGATCCAGGTATACTATAATAATAATATTTATTCACTTATATAGCGTTATTAATTCCACAGCACTTTACATACATTTGCATCACTGGGGCTCACAATCTAAACATCCTATCAGCCTTTGAAATGTGGGAGAAAATTGGAGAACCCGGAGGAAACTCACAAAACATGAGGAGAACATAAAATGTCATTGTAGATGTTGTCCTTGGTGGGAATGTAAACCAGGACCCCAGCAATGCAAGGCTGCAGAGCTAACCACTGAGCCACCGTATACAGTGCTAACCACTGAGCCACCATATACAGTGCTAACCACTGAGCCACCATATACAGTGCTAACCACTGAGCCACCGTATACAGTGCTAACCACTGAGCCACCATATACAGTGCTAACCACTGAGCCACCATATACAGTGCTAACCACTGAGCCACCATATACAGTGCTAACCACTGAGCCACCATATACAGTGCTAACCACTGAGCCACCATACAGTGCTGACCACTGAGCCACCGTATACAGTGCCAACCACTGAGCCATCATATACAGTGCTAACCACTGAGCCACATATACAGTGCTAACCACTGAGCCACCATATACAGTGCTAACCACTGAGCCACTATATACAGTGCTAACCACTGAGCCACCATGCACAGTGCTAACCACTGAGCCACCATATACAGTGCTAACCACTGAGCCACCATATACAGTGCTAACCACTGAGCCACCATATACAGAGCTAACCACTGAGCCACCGTATACAGTGCTAACCACTGAGCCACCATATACAGTGCTAACCACTGAGCCACAGTATACAGTGCTAACCACTGAGCCACCATATACAGTGCTAACCACTGAGCCACAGTATACAGTGCTAACCACTGAGCCACAGTATACAGTGCCAACCACTGAGCCACCATATACAGAGCTAACCACTGAGCCACCATATACAGTGCTAACCACTGAGCCACCATACAGTGCTAACCACTGAGCCACCATATACAGTGCTAACCACTGAGCCACCATATACAGTGCTAACCACAGAGCCACCGTATACAGTGCTAACAAATGAGCCACCATATACAGTGCTAACCACAGAGCCACCGAATACAGTGCTAACCACTGAGCCACCACACAGTGCTAACCACTGATCCACCATATACAGTGCTAACAACTGAGCCACCATATACAGTGCTAACCACTGAGCCACCATATACAGTGCTAACCACTGAGCCACCATATACAGTGCTAACCACTGAGCCACTATATACAGTGCTAACCACTGAGCCACCATATACAGTGCTAACCACTGAGCCACCATATACAGTGCTAACCACTGAGCCACCATATACAGTGCTAACCACTGAGCCATCATATACAGTGCTAACCACTGAGCCACCATATACAGTGCTAACCACTGAGCCACTATATACAGTGCTAACCACTGAGCCACCATATACAGTGCTAACCACTGAGCCACCGTATACAGTGCTAACCACTGAGCCACTATATACAGTGCTAACCACTGAGCCACTATATACAGTGCTAACCACTGAGCCACCATATACAGTGCTAACCACTGAGCCACCATATACAGTGCTAACCACTGAGCCACTATATACAGTGCTAACCACTGAGCCACCATATACAGTGCTAACCACTGAGCCACCATATACAGTGCTAACCACTGAGCCACCGTATACAGCGCTAACCACTGAGCCACCGTATACAGTGCTAACCACTGAGCCACCGTATACAGTGCTAACCACTGAGCCACCGTATACAGTGCTAACCACTGAGCCACCGTATACAGTGCTAACCACTGAGCCACTATATACAGTGCTAACCACTGAGCCACTATATACAGTGCTAACCACTGAGCCACCATATACAGTGCTAACCACTGAGCCACCATATACAGCGCTAACCACTGAGCCACCGTATACAGTGCTAACCACTGAGCCACCATATACAGCGCTAACCACTGAGCCACCGTATACAGCGCTAACCACTGAGCCACCGTATACAGCGCTAACCACTGAGCCACCGTATACAGTGCTAACCACTGAGCCACCGTATACAGTGCTAACCACTGAGCCACCATATACAGCGCTAACCACTGAGCCACTATATACAGTGCTAACCACTGAGCCACCATATACAGTGCTAACCACTGAGCCACCATATACAGCGCTAACCACTGAGCCACCGTATACAGCGCTAACCACTGAGCCACCGTATACAGCGCTAACCACTGAGCCACCGTATACAGTGCTAACCACTGAGCCACCGTATACAGTGCTAACCACTGAGCCACCATACAGTGCTAACCACTGAGCCACCGTATACAGTGCTAACCACTGAGCCACCGTATACAGTGCTAACCACTGAGCCACCATATACAGTGCTAACCACTGAGCCACCGTATACAGTGCTAACCACTGAGCCACCATATACAGTGCTAACCACTGAGCCACCATATACAGTGCTAACCGCTGAGCCACCCTGTACAGTGCTAACCACTGAGCCACCATATACAGTGCTAACCACTGAGCCACCATATACAGTGCTAACCACTGAGCCACCATACAGTGCTAACCACTGAGCCACCGTATACAGTGCTAACCACTGAGCCACCATATACAGTGCTAACCACTGAGCCACCATATACAGTGCTAACCACTGATCCACCGTATACAGTGCTAACCACTGAGCCACCGTATACAGTGCTAACCACTGAGCCACCATATACAGTGCTAACCACTGAGCCACCATATACAGTGCTAACCACTGAGCCACCATATACAGTGCTAACCGCTGAGCCACCATATACAGTGCTAACCACTGAGCCACCATACAGTGCTAACCACTGAGCCACCGTATACAGTGCCAACCACTGAGCCACCGTATACAGTGCTAACCACTGAGCCACCATACAGTGCTAACCACTGAGCCACCATATACAGTGCTAACCACTGAGCCACCGTATACAGTGCTAACCACTGAGCCACCATATACAGTGCTAACCACTGAGCCACCATATACAGTGCTAACCACTGAGCCACCATATACAGTGCTAACCGCTGAGCCACCATATACAGTGCTAACCACTGAGCCACCATACAGTGCTAACCACTGAGCCACCGTATACAGTGCTAACCACTGAGCCACCATATACAGTGCTAACCACTGAGCCACCATATACAGTGCTAACCACTGATCCACCGTATACAGTGCTAACCACTGAGCCACCGTATACAGTGCTAACCACTGAGCCACCATATACAGTGCCAACCACTGAGCCACCGTATACAGTGCTAACCACTGAGCCACCTATACAGTGCTAACCACTGAGCCACCATATACAGTGCTAACCACTGAGCCACCATATACAGTGCTAACCACTGAGCCACATATACAGTGCTAACCACTGAGCCACCATATACAGTGTAACCCTGACACCTAACGTGCTAACCTGACCACCATATACAGTGCTAACCACTGAGCCACCATATACAGTGCTAACCACTGAGCCACCTATACAGTGCTAACCACTGAGCACCATACAGTGCTAACCACTGAGCCACCATATACAGTGCTAACCACTGAGCCACCATACAGTGCTAACCCTGGAGCCACCTATACAGTGCTAACCACTAGCCCCATATAAGGCAACATGAGCCACAATACAGTCAACATGAGCCACATATACGTGCTAACCACTAGCCAACCGTGATACAGGCGGTAACCACCTAGCCCACATACAGTGTAACCACTAGCCACGTATTCAGATTCCACTGAGCACCGATGATAGCGCAGTGTCTTAACCTCTCGGCGTCCAGGTTACAGTCCGCTAACCAGCGAGCCTACACATATACGAGGCTGACCACGAGCCACCCGTTGCATGCAAAACCGACTAGCACCATGATACAGTACAACCCTGAGCCACAATTGACAGCAACCACGGCCGCGTATAGCAGTGCTAACCAGAGACTAAACTGCTAACTCCAGAGCCACTAACAGGTAAGCCTGAACTTAGTCAGGCTACATGACACGGGTTGCAGTGCAACCACTCGAGCCACCAACAGACGCTAACCACGAGGCCCCGTAACAGGTAACCTGAGCCCCTAACAGCGAACCAGAGCTCCCGAATAGCGTGCTAACTCTCAGCTGACTCAGCCGTCCTCCAGGTGCTGAACACTAGCCTCAGCGCTCTCCAGGTGCTGAACTCAGCCTCAGCGCCCATTCCAGGTGCTGAACTCATGGGCTCCAGCGCGCTACAGGTGCTGAACTTCAGCCTCAGCGCGCTCCAGGTGCTGAACTTCAGCCTCAGCGCGCTCCAGGTGCTGAACTTCAGCCTCAGCGCGCTCCAGGTGCTGAACTTCAGCCTCAGCGCGCTCCAGGTGCTGAACTTCAGCCTCAGCGCGCTCCAGGTCCTGAACTTCAGCCTCAGCGCGCTCCAGGTGCTGAACTTCAGCCTTAGCGCGCGCGCTCCAGGTGCTGAACTTCAGCCTCAGCGCGCTCCAGGTGCTGAACTTCAGCCTCAGCGCACTCCAGGTGCTGAACTTCAGCCTCAGCGCGCTCCAGGTGCTGAACTTCAGCCTCAGCGCGCTCCAGGTGCTGAACTTCACCCTCAGAGCGCTCCAGGTGCTGAACTTCAGCCTCAGCCGCCGCTCTTTCATCACCCGGCGTCCGGGAACTGATCCGATTTTATGTTGGATCCGGCGCCCTTGCTATGCTATGGGCGCCGGATCCGGGAGGATCTAGTTTTGTCCGATTTTTGCCCTGGACACTAAAAAACGCTGCAAGATCCGATTTTGTGTCTGGGGCAAAAAATGAAATCCCCCAGATCCAGCCGAACAGACAGCTATTTGCCATCCGGCCCCATCCGGATATAATAGGGGTCAAATCGCATCCAGGGCTGTCCGGTTCACACCAGACAGCCCCGAATCCCAAGAATCGTGATGTGAAGCCGCCTGAACAAAGAGGAATAAATCGTCTGTTTATTACAATGTATCACAGCAAGACATAGAAGAAGCTGCAGAACATGGCGCCTCTCAGTGTGATATACAGCCCTGCACCAAGGCACAGCTCAATGTCAGGCAGCTGCTGCAAAAGCAGCTAAGACCTTATGATATATATACACTGCCTTGCAGAAGTCTTCATACCCCTTGAACTTTACCATGTTACACCCACAAACTAAAATGTCTTTTATTGGGACTCTTTGTGATTCACCAACATTAAGTACAAATATGTGTGAAGTGTAAAGGGAATGATACCTGGTTTGCTAAATATTTTATATATATTAATCTGAAAATTGTGCCATGTATTAATATTCACTTCCTGAGTCAGCACTTTGTAGGACCACCTTTCTCTGTCTTGTATTAGTATTCACCCCCTGAGTCAGCACTTTGTAGGACCACCTTTCTCTGTCTTGTATTAGTATTCACACCCTGAGTCAGCACTTTGTAGGACCACCTTTCTCTGTCTTGTATTAGTATTCAGCCCCTGAGTCAGCACTTTGTGGGACCACCTTTCTCTGTCTTGTATTAGTATTCACCCCCTGAGTCAGCACTTTGTAGGACCACCTTTCTCTGTCTTGTATTAGTATTCACACCCTGAGTCAGCACTTTGTAGGACCACCTTTCTCTGTCTTGTATTAGTATTCACCCCTTGAGTCAGCACTTTGTAGGACCACCTTTCTCTGTCTTGCATTATTATTCAGCCCCAGAGTCAGCACTTTGTAGGACCACCTTTCTCTGTCTTGTATTAGTATTCACCCCCTGAGTCAGCACTTTGTAGGACCACCTTTCTCTGTCTTGTATTAGTATTCACACCCTGAGTCAGCACTTTGTAGGACCACCTTTCTCTGTCTTGCATTATTATTCAGCCCCAGAGTCAGCACTTTGTAGGACCACCTTTCTCTGTCTTGTATTAGTATTCACACCCTGAGTCAGCACTTTGTAGGACCACCTTTCTCTGTCTTGCATTATTATTCAGCCCCAGAGTCAGCACTTTGTAGGACCACCTTTCTCTGTCTTGTATTAGTATTCACCCCCTGAGTCAGCACTTTGTAGGACCACCTTTCTCTGTCTTGTATTAGTATTCACACCCTGAGTCAGCACTTTGTAGGACCACCTTTCCCTGTCTTGTATTAGTATTCAGCCCCCTGAGTCAGCACTTTGTAGGACCACCTTTCCCTGTCTTGTATTAGTGTTCACCCCCCTGAGTCAGCACTTTGTAGGACCACCTTTCCCTGTCTTGTATTAGTGTTCACCCCCTGAGTCAGCACTTTGTAGGACCACCTTTCTCTGTCTTGTATTAGTGTTCACCCCCCTGAGTCAGCACTTTGTAGGACCACCTTTCCCTGTCTTGTATTAGTGTTCACCCCCCTGAGTCAGCACTTTGTAGGACCACCTTTCCCTGTCTTGTATTAGTGTTCACCCCCCTGAGTCAGCACTTTGTAGGACCACCTTTCTCTGTCTTGCATTATTATTCAGCCCTGAGTCAGCACTTTGTAGGACCACCTTTCTCTGTCTTGTATTAGTATTCACCCCCTGAGTCAGCACTTTGTAGGACCACCTTCCTCTGTCTTGTATTAGTATTCACCCCCTGAGTCAGCACTTTGTAGGACCACCTTTCTCTGTCTTGTATTAGTATTCACACCCTGAGTCAGCACTTTGTAGGACCACCTTCCTCTGTCTTGTATTAGTATTCACACCCTGAGTCAGCACTTTGTAGGACCACCTTTCTCTGTCTTGTATTAGTATTCACACCCTGAGTCAGCACTTTGTAGGACCACCTTTCTCTGTCTTGTATTAGTGTTCACCCCCCTGAGTCAGCACTTTGTAGGACCACCTTTCTCTGTCTTGTATTAGTATTCACCCCCTGAGTCAGCACTTTGTAGGACCACCTTCCTCTGTCTTGTATTAGTATTCAGCCCCTGAGTCAGCACTTTGTAGGACCACCTTTCTCTGTCTTGTATTAGTATTCACCCCCTGAGTCAGCACTTTGTAGGACCACCTTTCTCTGTCTTGTATTAGTATTCCCCCCCTGAGTCAGCACTTTGTAGGACCACCTTTCTCTGCCTTTTGGGGTCTCTTCAGCTTTGCTCATCTAGAGGTGACATTTTCCCTTCTTTGTTCTCGCTCAGTGATTGGACAGAGAGGTCTGTGATGTCACAGATTCTGGGTGGATTTGGGTCTGGATGGTGACTGTTCACACACAGTAATCTGCTCTGATCTAAACCCTCCATTATAGATCTGCAGGATGTTGAGGGTAGTTGTCCTGCTGGAAGGTGAACCTGTTTTTTTCCAGGATTCCCTGCATTTAGTTCCATCCATCTTCCATCACCTCTGAACAGCTTCCCTGTCCCTGCTGAAGAAAAGCCTCCTCACAGCAGGATGCTGCCTCCACCATGTGTGACAATGGGGATGGGATTTTCAATGTGACGTGCAGGGTTAGTTTCCCCCATGCATAGTGCTTTGCATTTAGCCCCAAATGTTCTTTAGTACTTTGGTCCCATCTGACCTTCTTCCAGAGCTTGAGCTATTTTTTATATATAACCTCTCTCTCTGCTTTACTCTTCTCTACTTTACCCCTGACTTGTCCAGTGGGTTCCTTGGTTTTCATGATGCTGTTTGATCTCTGATGTTCTCACACAAACCTTGGGACACAGATGACTCAATTTACCAATGAGGTGACTTTTGTCATTCTTTATTTCAGGTATCAGACTACGGAGGGCGGAAAACAAACACAAGTCACAATGTCCAGATTTATAGTTTTAAAAAATACTTAGAGAAGCAGAAATCATTCCCTTTACACTTCACAAATACTCGTACTTCGTTTTGGTGTCGCATAAAATCCCAATAAAATACATTTACGTTTGTGGGCGTAACATGAAAAAAATGTGGAAAAGTTCACGGGGTGTGAAGACTTTACCAAGTCATTGGAAGAGAAAAGAAACCCATTCAATATTAATGTCAGATTTCTTGTAAGATCCCATCTGAGATATGAGGGGTCATTGGGATTCTTCCAGGCGTGGGACCGCTCGTGACATCATGGTGAATACATTGACACGGAGCCGCGGTGACACAATGCTCCAGTGTCTGACCGCACACAGTGATGGAGAGTTCACACCACAGCTGGAAAGTCCGGAGCACCCGAGTCCATCATCATCATCATCATCATCATCCCAAAACATGTTTATTATTTATATAGCGCCATTAGGTTCCATGGCGCTTTACATGAGGATGTGATGGATTCCCAGATCACCTGCTCACCCGCCGCCCGGGTCGTCACACCCTCAGGTAGTCATTATCGCACACATTTACACCAGCGCCAGGATTTACATGAAGAATGATCACACCTGGCCATAGAATCAATCCCCCGGACGTTGGCTGTTCTGTGGTGAGACGCGATAATGTGATTATAGTGATGATAAGGGACACACAGAGCTTTCTAAAAACTGTGCCATATCCAATGGGTTCACCAGCGCCACCCCCCGCTCAGTTCACCCACAACAACCCCCCCCCCAATTTACCAGGACCATTATTGCCCCATTTACCCGATCCACCATCCCCTCTAATTCAACACAGCTACCCCCACTGGGTTCACCAGTGTCACATCTACCGGATCCACCCGCATCACCCCCCACTTCATCTACCAGCCCCCACCTAATTGACCAACACCACAACACCACCCCTACCAGATTCACCAGCGCCACCACAGCCAAAATTGACCAGTGCAGCCACCGCCTCATTCACAGGCTCAACCTCCGCCTAATTCATCAACATCCTGAATGATGCACATTCACCGAATTCACCAGTGACACCAGCCCGATTCACCAACGCCTCAACTGCACCTCAATGGAGGCAAAACCAAACACAACCTGTGGACACACGTGCCGGAGATCCTGGAAGAAAGCAGCCGGTACAATTCCGGCATGTACACCGCTGCTCTATACACACACACACAGCCACTCTATACACACACACACAGCCACTCTATACACACACACACACACAGCCACTCTACACACACACAGCCACTCTACACACACACACACACACACACACACACAGCCACTCTACACACACACACCCTGCAGCTGCACTAAACACATTGCTGCTCTATACACTGCATGTGGACAGGTGATCATTTGCATTCATGGTTCAACTCCTTTAACTCATTATTGCCTGAATTAAAACTTAGGGCCCTTTCACATCAGCGTTTTTCGTAATTCGCGGCAGATGCGGTGAAAATACCGCATCTGCCGCGTTTGCCGCATAACCGTTCCACTTGCAGCGCGGTTGCGGTTTTTTCTATGCAAAGTATAGGCATACTTGCGGCAGGTGCGGCAAGTGCGGTTTTGCACTTGCGGCAGGTGCGGCCGCGAAAAAAACCGCAGTAAGCCGCACCTGCCGCAAGTACGCCTATACTTTGCATAGAAAAAAACCGCAACCGCGCTGCAAGTGGAACGGTTATGCGGCAAACGCGGCAGATGCGTTTTTTTCACCGCATCTGCCGCGAATTACGAAAAACGCTGATGTGAAAGCACCTTACATATGCACACAAATGAATACACAACAGTAGGCATTAAGGGGTTAAGGTCCCTTTACACGCCACCACTGCGTAGTAGCAACTTCCTGGCAATGGGGATTTTTGTGCTTGTTGCCTTGAAATTGCTACGAAGTTGCGGCGTGTAATTTGGGAAAGTGATCGGGTTTCCCACTGTTGATTCGGGTACCTGTTGCTGAGCCGTGCTCAAAAATCCAAGGCAACACAAAGGCACAATTGCCCTGGTAGTGGCGTGTAAACGGGGCACAGGGATGGAATCACCGTCACCTAGTGAATTCCCAGTGACATGACACAGCCTCATGGATACCGTGCCCCATCAGTGATGATTGGTGGGGGCTACTGTATTACCATTGGCTGTCCCTGCACAGGGCGCCATATTTAATGAGCTGTCCATTCACACTACACAATTGCAATGGCGTCATATATTAGCCTTCCTGCGCAGGCTGCCAATCATGACGCTATTGTGTTGTCCAATCACTGTCACGGAATACACAACTCTGTCACGCCTATGTACTTGCGGTGCGAAATATGTACGCCCATATTCCTTTGTGGTAGCGGCGTGTGAAGTAGCGAAGGTATTCTACAGGAAGTTATCCGCAGGATCTGTGGGAACTTCCGGGGAACACAGATACCTTCAGTGGACAACGCAATGGCGGCGTGTACATGCGGCAGCGGCGATTGGTATCAACCGTCAAAAATGTGCGCGTGCGGTAGATACCGGTTGCTAGGCGCAGTGGCGGCGTGTAAAGGTACCTTTAAGGAAATCATTCACTTAGAAAAATCTCATGTCAAAGTGTCCAGTGATCACCGGATTGTGGCGTTTGGCTGCTGGGAATCCCAATGATCAACACTAATATATAAGGGAAGCCCCGCAGTAAATGTACAACCCAAACATACAGGGTCGTCCTCATAGGGAGACACTCCGGGACTGATGGAGGTTCCCACATAAAGGGCCCCCTCCCCTCCATTATCACCAAATGCACTGATAATATTGTTGCCTAAAGAATAAAACCCATGTAATTGCCTTAGTCCTTAGTGTGTGGGGCGATGGCGGGACGATGGCGGGACAATGACGGGACGATGGCGGGGCGATGGCGGGACAATGGCAGGACGATGGCGGGACGATGGCGGGGCGATGACGGGACGATGGTGGGACGATGGCGGGGCGATGGCAGGACGATGGCGGTATGTCCAGGATATATAATAGTATCAGGTACCTGAGAGGCCGAGAGATTCACGTTCCCCAGAGTCAGCAGAGCCTTCACCACCTCCATGTCTTCATCCGTTTCAGCAGACGCCAGGGGGGTGAGCATCACCGGGGTGTACCCCGCCTTATTCTGATGGTCCACGTCACAGACACCTAATATCAAATGGAAATACATCATTGATATTGCAGATATCTGTATATATTCAATTTCATATATATCTATTATATAATTGTCTAAGGGTTTTTTGAGAGTGTGTCGCCGAAATCACGCGTCAGACAGAGGCAGCTCATTTGTGGCTGCCAGAAGCGGGCGCCAATTAGCGCAGACTATGCAAATTGGCACAAGAATTCAAAGTTCGAATTTCACACCAATTTGCAGCCCGGCGACAGCGGCGCGTCACAGACAGACAGGCGTCATCGCTATCTGAAGTGAACAGCTGATGTTTTCCCGCCCCGACATTTTAAATGAACAGCTAATGCCGGAGCATGCCGGAGAAGCAGCTGTTCATTTAAGCTGACCGGTGGGAAAGCCGACATCACTGTGGCAGAGTTGTCAGATTCCAAATGGAGGAGGCGGCGATGAAGAAAGAATAACGCTGCCCAGCGGGGCGTGTGCTGCACCATCGAGGAGGGGCAGAATGGAGCCTGGGCCGCCTGTTCAGTCCCAGCCTCAGGGACTGCTGTAAGGTATAACTTATTGTTCTGCTGTTTTATAGGGCGGATTTAGCTCAGAGAGGGATAGATAGGGAGCAGCTAGGAAGGAGCAGGGACAGGTAGTGATAGTGTACGAACAGGTAGTGATAGTGTATTGGCTTAGATCCAGGTGACAGGTTCCCTTTAAAGAAGCTTTAGCGGTGTCTTGCAGGCGCTTGGAGATAACCCACACAGGCAGCTCTTTTGTACCTTCTCTTTACTTGCTGCAATGTGGACTGGTCATTCCTCACAACGCGTTTCGGCAGCTGATACCGCTTTCATCAGGTGTCACCCTGAGCACCCGCTCAAAACCGCTAAAGCTTCCTTAATTTACAGGTCTCGACACCCTGGTGTGCGGTGCTGCTGGAGGACGAGACCTGTGGGGAGAATAATAGGAGGATCGAGGACCTGCCGTGACGTCAGAAACCCGTGATCCAACACGTGACCGGCTGTCTGGCCTGACCGCGGCGGCGGGAGCACGAGACGCACCGTAGGCTCTGTACCGCGGTTATGCATAACCGAACAAGGTTAGTGCATCTCCCCCATTGCCTCCACTAGACCCCCGGGTATTACACCAGGGGCGCCCCCCTTGACCTTATTTTATTATTAACTCCTACAATTGTATCATATCAAGCGCCGGAGCCGCTGTAATGATGGCGGATTGTTTACAGATTCTCTGAAGCGCAAAATTGGAAGCAGCGCATCGTCTGCAGCCTAAATGAGCCGAGCACAGATACATTGCCCTCAGCTCCCTGAAGACAATGTATTTACTATATAAATTACAAATCGGCTGGATAGAAGGCACAGTCTCTACAATCCAGGTCTACTCCTGACAGGCCACAAAACAAAGCTATTGTATGTACATGTGCACTGTCCAACAATCTCCGCAGTGCCTCCAAAACAATAATCACCAAATCCTAACACCCCCCCCCCCCCGTGTCCCAACAGTAACTGCAGCAGCGTCCTTCCCATTATCCCACCTGACTGCAGTATACTCACCTCCCCATTATCCCACCTGACTGCAGTATACTCACCTCCCCATTATCCCACCTGACTGCAGTATACTCACCTCTCCATTAGTCACAGACGGCTTCCCCTCACCCAGTAGTCACAGCACAGTCCTCACCTTCACTCCTCCATCACACACACCCGTACCTCCATCTTTCCAGCAGCAGTCCCTCCATCTCACCTGCTATTGTCACACCTGTGTCTACCACTTTACCACAATAGTTGCTACAGGCCGAGGAGTCACAGCACTAATCAGTGGGCACAGCAGGTCACTCCATCCCCCAAAAGATATAGCAGTGTCTTCCAGCTCTCAGCAGTCACAGCAATGACTCCCATCCCTCAGCAGTCACAGCAGTACCTCCCATTCCTCAGCAGTCACAGCAGTGTCTCCAGGGGCGGACCGTCACCCCAGGGGGCCCTGGTGCAGGAGAGGACCGGACCGGGGTGGTGCTGCTGGGAGCCGCGGTGCTCTCCTACCTTGTGAGCCGCGCCGGGTGCTTGTGTAGGAGCCGGAGGGGCGGGATCAGGCAAGGGAAGCAGGAAGCTCTCTGCTCCCCTTGCCTGACACTCCTCTCCTTTGACGGCGACTTGCGGGGGTCGGCTGGGGGCCCCCTCCAGGCTTGAAGGGGCCCCCTAGCCGGTAGGGGCCCTGGTGCACCTGCACCATGGTAGTTCCGCCCCTGAGTGTCTCCCATTCCTCAGCAGTCACAGCAGTGTCTCCCATTCCTCAGCAGTCACAGCAGTGTCTCCCATTCCTCAGCAGTCACAGCAGTGTCTCCCATTCCTCAGCAGTCACAGCAGTGTCTCCCATTCCTCAGCAGTCACAGCAGTGTCTTCCATTCCTCAGCAGTCACAGCAGAGTCTCCCATTCCTCAGCAGTCACAGCAGAGTCTCCCATTCCTCAGCAGTCACAGCAGTGTCTCCCATTCCTCAGCAGTCACAGCAGTGCCTTTCTCTCCACCTCTCCAGTAGTCACAGCATTGCCCTCAAGTAGCCACAGCACTGGCATTTTCGCCTCCATTTCTCCAGCTGTCATAATGTCACCCCCTTCCCAGCAGAACCACAGTATTGTGTCCCTGGAACCACGGTAGTCTCCACAGACCCCCAGCAGTTACAGTGACAGCAGTGCTTTCCCATCCACGTCTCCAGTAGTCACAGTAATGCTTCTCCCTGTCCTGCAGCAGTCACAGCGCTGATAGCTGCACCAGTGCCCCCCTTTCCTAGAATACTTACTACACCCCCAGCAGTCAAAGCAGGGTTTCTCCCCAAAAGTGCCAGTAATGCCATCCATCCATCCGTCCATCCGTCCATCTGTCCGTCCATTCATCCATCCATCCGTCCGTCTATCCATCCGTCCATTCATCCATCCGTCCGTCCATCCATCTGTCCATCCATCCATCCATCCGTCCATCTATCCATCCGTCCATTCATTCATCCATCCGTCCGTCCATCCATCTGTCCATCCATCCATCCGTCCGTCCATTCATCCATCCGTCCGTCCATCCATCTGTCCGTCCATCCATCTGTCCATCCATCCATCCGTCCATCCGTCCGTCCGTCCATCCATCTGTCCATCCATCCATCCATCCGTCCATTCATCCATCCGTCCATCTGTCCGTCCATCCATCCGTCCGTCCATCCATCCGCCCGTCCATCCATCCGTCCGTCCATCCATCCGTCCGTCCATCCGCCCGTCCATCCATCAGTCCATTCATCCATCCGTCCGTCCATCCATCCGTCCGTCCATCCATCCGTCCGTCCATCCATCCGTCCGTCCATCCGTCCATCCATCCGTCCATCCATCCGTCCGTCCATCCGTCCGTCCGTCCATCCGTCCGTCCATCCATCCGTCCATCCATCCGTCCGTCCATCCATCCGTCCATCCATCCGTCCGTCCATCCATCCGTCCGTCCATCCGTCCGTCCATCCATCCGTCCGTCCATCCATCCGTCCGTCCATCCATCCATCCATCCATCCGTCCATCCGTCTGTGCCGGCAGTGATTCCCTCTTCTTCTCAGTAGTGAGTCTTCTGTCTCCCTTTCTTTGTGGCAATTTGATAATTGTGGATAAAATCTATAATTATTTTTTTAGTCTTTTACACTATTTTTGGGCAGATGCATAATTCTCTTTATTGTGTGTTTCATCATTTGTATGTTGTATAACTAAAGGCCGCTTCACACGCCAGGATCTTGTTAACAATATCCTTGCGTGTGACAACGCACTAACGATGTCAGAAGGATGGCGGTCACGTGACATCGCTAACGATCTCATTCACCTATATCCTAGCGTGTGACGGTACCTGGGTTACCCTCTGCCGGCCACGTATTGCTGGGATGATGCATTTATTATGTCGGCCTCGATCTTGTCTCTTGCGGCACAGACAGGCTTTATAGAACTATTGTTGATATGTTAATCACACGCCGATATTCCTGTAATAAGCACAGCCTCTGTCCGGTGACGGTGCTGCACCGTGTGTGAGGATTGTGTCAGATAAGATCTTTGAAGTTACAAGTCGTCATCCGGACTCATCAGACATTGATACAATGTAGCGGGATGAAGTGTTCCTCACCTGTGCTCAGGAGGAGCCTCACGATGGTGAAGTTGGAGTGGGAGACGCTGTAATGAAGGGCCGTGTTCCCATTCTCATCTGCGATATTGACGACCATCTGCAGTAACTGAGGGCTGATCGCCCGGAATTCCTCCAGATACAATGTAACCAGATCCGGGGAGGACGTCTTCTGGCTGGAGACTCGGAACCACTCCTGGCACACGGTGTACAGCGATTGTCTCTACAACAGCAGAACACGTGTGATTAGATCAGGCCGACACATGATAATAATAATAAATCTTTATTTATATAGACACATGACATCTCCTCGCGGGTGAGAAGTGACCGCAGCGCCATGAGATCCCGGAGAAATCAAACATTTATTGGAAACGAGGAACATCTGTCTGCAGATAATTCACACAGCGAGGATCAGAGAGGAGCCGCGAGAGGAGGCCACAACACAATGATCAGCCTCCATCTCATAGAGGATCAGAGAGGAGCCGCGAGAGGAGGCCACAACTGATCAGCCTCCATCTCATAGAGCAGTGATGGTGAACTCCAGGCCTCGAGTGCCGCACACAGTGCAGGTTTTCAGGATTTCCATTGTATTTGACAGTTGGCAATCAAATTACGAACTGTCAAACTCTAAGGAAATCCTGAAAACCTGCACTGTGTGCGGCACTCGAGGCCTGGAGTTCACCATCACTGTCATAGAGGATCCAAGAAAATGGTCTGGAGCGTTTTACTGACTCATCAGCATGGCGGGTAAATGTGATCAACAGCGGATCAGATCTGATCTTCAAAAGATCAATAGATCACACGGGAGATATCCAAACCCCTGTCTGTCTAAAAGAAAGGTCCAGCAATGGTCTGGTCACATTGCTGCTTCAGACTTCTCTCGAGCTTCCCCTCTGTTTTTCAATGCTCTCCCTCCTTCCATCTAAGATCGGCTTCACACCACAGTAGAATCAGGTCCGGGGTGAACCTGATTTTGCACTGCTGCAGCTCTATGGGGCTGGATGGAGCCGGATGGCAGCTGTGTGCCGTCCGGTTTCCATCTGTCCAGAAGGATACGGGAGAATTCAGATTTTCCTCCCGGACACAAAAACGTTGCTTGCAAAAAATCTGCCTAAATCAGATCCTCCCGGATCCAGGGCGATCCAGCGCTCCCTAACATGGGAGACTATAGCGCCGAATTACCCAGATCCAGGAGGATCCAAGAACCGGACACCGGCGGGTGAAGTGTAGCAGCAAGCGCTGATAAACGTCAGCACCACTGTCTGTCCCCTGCTGTGATTTCAGCTCCCCGCTAGCCACAATCTTGAAATTGCAGCAGCTGCAGCTGCTATCAGCGACATCCGGCTGCAAACCGGCATAATTGCCCTCCGGTTCTGTTTGTAAATCAGGTTCGGGGCTGTCCGAATCACATCAGACAGCCCGTGACCTGATGCTGCCGCGATGTTAAGCCGCCTAACAGTTATCAAACCATCAGATGCTCCAGTCCAGCAACATCTGGAGATCAGATTTTAAGCTGATATGCAAAATAAGGCTGAAGTGCTATTTGTAGATCTGAACCCTCTGTCACTCCAGCTCTATTCCCCACCTCCTCCTGCTTCACTGACAGCTTCTTTGCTGTGCATCTTCCGACAGAGGAGCTTCTCCCGCCCACACCAGGCTCTGTATATACAATGTCTATAGACAGAGAGCTGCCCCCGCCCACACCAGGCTCTGTATGTACAATGTCTATACACAGAGAGCTGCCCCCGCCCACACCAGACTCTGTATGTACAATGTCTATAGACAGAGCTGCCCCCACCCACACCAGGCTCTGTGTATACAATGTCTATAGACAGAGAGCTGCCCCCTCCCACACCAGGCTCTGTATGTACAATGTCTATAGACAGAGAGCTGCCCCCACCCACACCAGGCTCTGTATATACAATGTCTATAGACAGAGCTGCCCCCGCCCACACCAGGCTCTGTATGTACAATGTCTATAGACAGAGAGCTGCCCCCGCCCACACCAGGCTCTGTATGTACAATGTCTATACACAGAGAGCTGCCCCCGCCCACACCAGGCTCTGTATGTACAATGTCTATAGACAGAGAGCTGCCCCCACCCACACCAGGCTCTGTATATACAATGTCTATAGACAGCTGCTCCCCCCCACACCAGGCTCTGTATATACAATGTCTATAGACAGAGAGCTGCCCCTGCCCACACCAGACTCTGTATGTACAATATCTATAGACAGAGAGCTGCCCCCGCCTAGATCAGGCTCTGTATATACAATGGCTATAGACAGAGAGCTGCCCCTGCCCACACCAGGCTCTGTATGTACAATTTCTATAGACAGAGAGCTGCTCCTGCCCACACCAGGCTCTGTATATACAATGTCTATAGACAGAGAGCTGCCCCCACCCACACCAGGCTCTGTATATACAATGTCTATAGACAGAGAGCTGCCCCCACCCACACCAGGCTCTGTATATACAATGTCTATAGACAGCTGCTCCCGCCCACACCAGGCTCTGTATGTACAATATCTATAGACAGAGAGCTGCCCCCGCCTAGATCAGGCTCTGTATATACAATGGCTATAGACAGAGAGCTGCCCCTGCCCACACCAGACTCTGTATGTACAATATCTATAGACAGAGAGCTGCCCCCGCCTAGATCAGGCTCTGTATATACAATGTCTATAGACAGAGAGCTGCCCCTGCCCACACCAGGCTCTGTATATACAATGTCTATAGACAGAGAGCTGCCCCTGCCCACACCAGGCTCTGTATATACAATGTCTATAGACAGAGAGCTGCCCCCGCCCACACCAGGCTCTGTATATACAATGTCTATAGACAGAGAGCTGCCCCCGCCCACACCAGACTCTGTATATAGAATGTCTATAGACAGGGAGCTGCCCCCGCCCACACCAGGCTCTGTATGTACAATGTCTATAGACAGGGAGCTGCCCCCGCCCACACCAGGCTCTGTATATACAATGTCTATAGACAGAGAGCTGCCCCCACCCACACCAGGCTCTGTATATACAATGTCTATAGACATAGAGCTGCCCCCACCCACAACTGACTCTGGATAGAGATTTTGCATTGACAGTGAAGTGTCAATCACAGCAGGGGGCGTGTCAGACTACCATTCATGTGGACTAAAGTTTGCCTACTTCATCACTGAAGTGACAATTGGCATATTTTCCTGAGGAGCATTGCGACTATAAGTTTCCTCATGCTGGCAGGCAGATTGATCTCCATAAGGAGAATAGCTATTCCCACAGACCTCGTCTTAACCTCTCATACAGCCAGATCAGATCCCCATACACTACACTGATGAGGGGCAATCGCCCCGAAATGCCATGTCTGCAGATTGGGGCTCTGATCTGGTATAAATCCTAAGTCATATTAAAAGGCTTGTTAAAGAGTCAGTTATGACTTGTAATATTGCTGCCTTCAATAGGTGGCACTGGAGCTCGTCTACTTATTCTTGTAATGGTAATCACCAGGTGAGAAAACATTTAGTTTAAGTAAACAATAGCACAAAGCCTGATAAGAGAGGCACAGGTTATCTGTTTTTTAACCCTTACAGCGTGCTGTTCTCAGCTTACATAGCAAAACCCTAATGACAGATTCCCTTTAAAAGGTTATTCCATTAGGACAGCAATCAGCCCCGTTTGCGGCAGTGGTTGTCCTGATGATGAACTAATCATAGGCAGTTTCCAGCCGTATCACCGCAATATGATAACAAAATCCATCTATTCTGAATAATGAGGCCTCATTGTAATAGGGAACGCTGCAAAAGAAGAACCACAAACAAGAAATGACAAGAAAAGGCCTAAACATCCTGAATTGCAAATCCCCGGGCTCCTAATGTGTCGACTGGTGTAATGAAGACAGATTGTTATATTGTGCTGCAATCGCACAGGAGCAAGTGAGAATTAACAAACTGCTAGAACAAACCCTCCATAAATATACAACCATCATCTATGTGCTGTATACAAGAGGAAACACATCGCCACCCCCCCCCCCCCCCCTGCCGCTAATTAAAAAGCTTCTCAGGAGATGAGGTGATTGCACTTCTATCTCGTTATAACAGTAATGACGACCTCAGCATGAAGCTTTATTTATAGAAAGTCTCTGCAAGGCTGGAGGCACACTGTCATGCTTCAACAGCGGTAGCTATATACTTATATATAGGAGCAGTATTATAGTAGTTATATTCTTGTATATAGGAGCAGTATTATAGTAGTTATATTCTTGTATATAGGAGCAGCTTTATAGTAGTTATATTCTTGTACATAGGGGCAGTATTATAGTAGTTATATTCTTGTATATAGGAGCAGTATTATAGTAGTTATATTCTTGTATATAGGAGCAGTATTATAGTAGTTATATTCTTGTATATAGGAGCAGTATTATAGTAGTTATATTCTTGTATATAGGAGCAGTATTATAGTAGTTATATTCTTGTATATAGGGGCAGTATTATAGTAGTTATATTCTTGTATATAGGAGCAGTATTATAGTAGTTATATTCTTGTACATAGGAGCAGCTTTATAGTAGTTATATTCTTGTACATAGGGGCAGTATTATAGTAGTTATATTCTTGTATATAGGAGCAGTATTATAGTAGTTATATTCTTGTACATAGGGGCAGTATTATAGTAGTTATATTCTTGTATATAGGAGCAGTATTATAATAGTTATATTCTTGTACATAGGGAGCAGTATTATAGTAGTTATATTCTTGTATATGGGGGCAGTATTATAGTAGTTATATTCTTGTATATAGGGGCAGTATTATAGTAGTTATATTCTTGTATATAGGGGCAGTATTATAGTAGATATATTCTTGTATATAGGAGCAGTATTATAGTAGTTATATTCTTGTATATAGGAGCAGTATTATAGTAGTTATATTCTTGTATATAGGAACAGTATTATAGTAGTTATATTCTTGTACATAGGAGCAGTATTATAGTAGTTATATTCTTGTATATAGGAGCAGTATTATAGTAGTTATATTCTTGTATATAGGAGCAGTATTATAGTAGTTATATTCTTGTACATAGGGGCAGTATTATAGTAGTTATATTCTTGTATATAGGAGCAGTATTATAGTAGTTATATTCTTGTATATGGGCAGTATTATAGTAGTTATATTCTTGTATATAGGGGCAGTATTATAGTAGTTTATATTCTTGTATATAGGGCAGTATTATAGTAGTATATTCTTGTATATAGGAGCAGTATTATAGTAGTTATATTCTTGTATATAGGAGCAGTATTATAGTAGTTATATTCTTGTAATAGGAGCAGTATTATAGTAGTTATATTCTTGTATATAGGAGCAGTATTATAGTAGTTATATTCTTGTATATAGGAGCAGTATTATAGTAGTTATATTCTTGTATAGGGGCAGTATTATAGTAGTTATATTCTTGTATATAGGAGCAGTATTATAGTAGTTATATTCTTGTATATAGGAGCAGTATTATAGTAGTTATATTCCTGTATATAGGGCAGTATTACAGTAGTTATATTCTTGTTTATAGGAGCAGTATTATAGTAGTTATATTCTTGTATATAGGGCAGTATTATAGAGTTATATCTTGTATATAGGGGCATATTATAGTAGTTATATTCTTGTACATAGGGCAGTATTATAGTAGTTATATTCTTGTTATAGGAGCAGTATTATAGTAGTTATATTCTTGTATATAGGGGCAGTATTATAGTAGTTATATTCTTGTATATAGGAGCAGTATTATAGTAGTTATATTCTTGTAATGGAGCAGTATTATAGTAGTTATATTCTTGTTTATAGGGCAGTATTATAGTAGTTATATTCTTGTATATAGGGGCAGTATTATAGTGTTATATTCTTGTATATAGGGGCAGTATTTAGTGTTATATTCTTGTAATAGAGCAGTATTATAGTAGTTATATTCTTGTATATAGGAGCAGTATTATAGTAGTTATATTCTTGTATATAGGAGCAGTATTATAGTAGTTATATTCTTGTATATAGGAGCAGTATTATCGTAGTTATATTCTTGTACATAGGGCAGTATTATAGTAGTTATATTCTTGTATATAGGAGCGTATTATAGTAGTTATATTCTTGTAATAGGAGCAGTATTATAGTAGTTATATTCTGTATATAGTGGCAGTATTAAGTAGTTATATTCTTGTTATAGGGCAATTATAGTAGTTATATTCTTGTATATAGGGGCAGTATTATAGTAGTTATATTCTTGTATATAGGGCAGTATTATAGTAGTTATATTCTTGTATATAGGGCAGTATTATAGTAGTTATATTCTTGTTATAGGGCAGTATTATAGTAGTTATATTCTTGTATATAGGGCAGTATTATAGTAGTTATATTCTTGTATATAGGGCAGTATTATAGTATTATATTCTTGTACATAGGGCAGTATTATAGTAGTTATACTCTTGTATATAGGGCAGTAATTAGTAGTTATATTTTGTACATAGAGGCAGTATTATAGTAGTTATATTCTTGTATATAGGGCAGTATTTAGTAGTTATATTCTTGTATATAGGAGCAGTAAAATAGTAGTTATATTCTGTATATAGGGCAGTATTATAGTAGTTATATTCTTGTATATAGGAGCAGTATTATAGTAGTTATATTCTTGTATATAGGAGCAGTATTATGTAGTTATATTCTTGTATATAGGAGCAGTATTATAGTAGTTATATTCTTGTATATAGGAGCAGTATTATAGTAGTTATATTCTGTAATAGGGCAGTATTATAGTAGTTATATTCTTGTATATAGACAGTATTATAGTAGTTATATTTTTATATAGGGCAGTATTATAGTAGTTATATTCTTGTATATAGGAGCAGTATTATAGTAGTTATATTCTTGTATATAGGGCGTAAGTTTCTTATAAATATTATAATTCTTGTATATAGGGCAGTAGTATATTATATAGGATATAGTTATTCTTGTATATAGGGCAGTATTATAGTAGTTATATTCTTGTATATAGGAGCAGTATTATAGTAGTTATATTCTTGTATATAGGGGCAGTATTATAGTAGTTATATTCTTGTATATAGGAGGCAGTATTATAGTAGTTATATTCTTGTATATAGGGCAGTATTATAGTAGTTATATTTTGTATATAGGGCAGTATTATAGTAGTTATATTCTTGTATATAGGAGCAGTATTATAGTAGTTATATTCTTGTATATAGGAGCAGTATTATAGTAGTTATATTCTTGTATATAGGAGCAGTATTATAGTAGTTATATTCTTGTATATAGGAGCAGTATTATAGTAGTTATATTCTTGTATATAGGAGCAGTATTATAGTAGTTATATTCTTGTATATAGGAGCAGTATTATAGTAGTTATATTCTTGTATATAGGAGCAGTATTATAGTAGTTATATTCTTGTATATAGGAGCAGTATTATAGTAGTTATATTCTTGTATATAGGAGCAGTATTATAGTAGTTATATTATTGTATATAGGAGCAGTATTATAGTAGTTATATTCTTGTACATAGGGGCAGTATTATAGTAGTTATATTATTGTCCCCAGCATTGCTTTGGGTGCTCTTTTTCCTAAGAACAATAGGACATTGATGTTAAAGGGGACCTGTCACCCCCTGGTGCTATGGTAACTGAATGCAGCATTGAATGCAGAGTGTCTGCTGGATTCAGGGAAGGGGTCCCCCATGCGTCTAGCCCCCCTGTAAGCTTTAAAAAATACTTTAGAAACCTTACTGATAAGAGGTCGCCTGGGTGGGATCTTATTAATAGGTCCTTACTGCTGGGCACAATCCTCCCTGCCTCCTGCTTGTGTGTTTCGCCCCCTCTATGTGTCTGCAGTTTCCTCTTCTCCTGCTCTATGTAAATCATGCTAGTGCACAGCACTTGGTGTAGCGGCTGTAATGTGCGCTAGCATGATTTACATAGAGCAGGAGAACAGGAGGAGGAGGGCAGAGCCAGGAGAGGAGGCAGCAGCAGACAAATAGAGGGGGCGGTTTACACAAGCAGGAGGCAGGGAATACTGTTCCAGCAGCCAGGACTTCTTAATCAGATCCCACCTAGGCGACCTCTTATCTGTAAGGTTCCTAAAGTCTTTTTTAAAGCCTACAGGGGGGATAGAGCCATGGGGGACCCCTTCCCTGAATCCAGCAGACACACTGCATTTAGCTTCCCATGCACCAGGGGGTGACAGATCCTCTTTAAAGAAGGTCAATAAAGGGCATTTACTGTTTTGAACTTTGCTCTTTCACGTGGTAAAGGTTACATAATCAGTCAGTGACGTCTTTTCAAGCTCAGATGAAAGGTCCTGTTTAGAGATGCGTCATCTTAGGAGTTAATCACTGTATATTCCATTAGCAGACCCTTTTTTAATATTGCAGCATATGCAGATAACCCAGCGCCTTTTAATTAAAGATCCAATCATTATTCACTGCTCGGGGCAATAGGAAGAAATGGAACAGAGGAAGCGCGGGAGGGGATGGGGGGTCTGTACCAGCTTGTTATCAGTGGTCGTCCACAATTCTGGGAGATGGCGGCTCAGGATCCGGCATTCACTGCGGAAAGTCTCCCCGACTGCACACCTGTGGATAGAGAAGGAAATCTATTAAACACTTCTCTCAATCATCTCAATTTTTTATACATTTTAATTATAACTTTTGGCTCAATTCCATTAATCTGGCACCTAAATGTCCAGGAAATCCTGGTAAGGGCAGAGACGCACTATGTGAGCTGCATGTGTGAGTATCTCCCATGCATCTCGCATGACTCACCTGATGACTCTGAACAGGAGTCCAGAGCTCCATAGAAACACAATCAGCTCCACGCTCCCAGTCAGAGAGGCACCGGGCCGGGTTGTGTGAGTCATGCCAGATGCATGCAAGAAACTCACATACAGCTCTCATAGTGCATCTCTGTTCTAATTCACCATGAAGTAAGAATAGTCCCAGGTTGGTATATTGAATTTTTTGCAAGATATCTGCTTGTTGTCAGGGAGTGAGAACATCATTGGTTACATGAGAGGCTGAAAACCTCCACGGATCAGGCTCTGTTCACACCTGGCATTTTTGGGGTTTTGGTTTTTAGCTACTTTTAAAAGTTTCTTCTAACAGAATCAGAAAAGCGATGAAATGTGAGAAAACTCCAGCACACGGATTGTGATTAATCTCCAGCACACGGATTGTGAATAATCTCCAGCACACGGATTGTGATTAATCTCCGGCACACGGATTGTGAATAATCTCCGGCACACGGATTGTGATTAATCTCCAGCACACGGATTGTGATTAATCTCCGGCACACGGATTGTGATTAATCTCCGGCACACGGATTGTGATTAATCTCCAGCACACGGATTGTGATTAATCTCCGGCACACGGATTGTGAATAATCTCCGGCACACGGATTGTGTTTAATCTCCAGCACACGGATTGTGATTAATCTCCGGCACACGGATTGTGATTAATCTCCAGCACACGGATTGTGAATAATCTCCGGCACAGATTGTGTTTAATCTCCAGCACACAGATTGTGAATAATCTCCGGCACACGGATTGTTGATTAATCTCCAGCACACGGATTGTGAGTAATCTCCAGCACACGGATTGTGATTAATCTCCGGCACACGGATTGTGAATAATCTCCGGCACACGGATTGTGAATAATCTATGGCACACGGATTGTGATTAATCTCCGGCACACGGATTGTGAATAATCTCCAGCACACGGATTGTGATTAATCTCCAGCACACGGATTGTGAATAATCTCCAGCATACGGATTGTGAATAATCTCCAGCACACGGATTGTGAATAATCTCCAGCACACGGATTGTGATTAATCTCCGGCACACGGATTGTGATTAATCTCCGGCACACGGATTGTGAATAATCTCCGGCACACGGATTGTGAATAATCTCCAGCACACGGATTGTGAATAATCTCCGGCACACGGATTGTGATTAATCTCCGGCACACGGATTGTGATTAATCTCCGGCACACGGATTGTGATTAATCTCCAGCACACGGATTGTGAATAATCTCCGGCACACGGATTGTGATTAATCTCCAGCACACGGATTGTGAATAATCTCCGGCACACGGATTGTGAATAATCTCCAGCATACGGATTGTGAATAATCTCCGGCACACGGATTGTGAATAATCTCCAGCACACGGATTGTGAATAATCTCCGGCACACGGATTGTGAATAATCTCCGGCACACGGATTGTGATTAATCTCCGGCACACCGGATTGTGATTAATCTCCGGCACACGGATTGTGATTAATCTCCGGCACACGGATTGTGATTAATCTCCAGCACACGGATTGTGATTAATCTCCAGCACACGGATTGTGAATAATCTCCGGCACACGGATTGTGATTAATCTCCAGCACACGGATTGTGAATAATCTCCGGCACACGGATTGTGATTAATCTCCGGCACACGGATTGTGATTAATCTCCGGCACACGGATTGTGAATAATCTCCGGCACACGGATTGTGATTAATCTCCGCCACACGGATTGTGATTAATCTCCGGCACACGGATTGTGAATAATCTCCAGCACACGGATTGTGATTAATCTCCGGCACACGGATTGTGAATAATCTCCAGCACACGGATTGTGAATAATCTCCGGCACACGGATTGTGAATAATCTCCGGCACACGGATTGTGATTAATCTCCGGCACACGGATTGTGATTAATCTCCGGCCAACGGATTGTGAATAATCTCCGGCACACGGATTGTGAATAATCTCCGGCACACGGATTGTGATTAATCTCCAGCACACAGATTGTGATTAATCTCCGGCACACAGATTGTGATTAATCTCCGGCACACGGATTGTGATTAATCTCCAGCACACGGATTGTGAATAATCTCCGGCACACGGATTGTGATTAATCTCCGGCACACGGATTGTGAATAATCTCCGGCACACGGATTGTGATTAATTTCCAGCACACGGATTGTGATTAATCTCCGGCACACGGATTGTGATTAATCTCCAGCACACGGATTGTGATTAATCTCCAGCACACGGATTGTGAATAATCTCCGGCACACGGATTGTGATTAATCTCCGGCACACGGATTGTGATTAATCTCCAGCACACAGATTGTGATTAATCTCCAGCACACGGATTGTGAATAATCTCCGGCACACGGATTGTGATTAATCTCCGGCACACGGATTGTGATTAATCTCCGGCACACGGATTGTGATTAATCTCCGGCACACGGATTGTGATTAATCTCCAGCACACGGATTGTGATTAATCTCCAGCACACGGATTGTGATTAATATCTAGCACAAGAATTGTGATTAATCTCCAGCATACAGATTGTGCAGGGTGAGAGCAGGGAGAGCGCAGGGTGAGTGTAGGGTGAGTGCAGGGTGAGTGCAGGGTGAGCGCAGGGTGAGCGCAGGGTGAGTGCAGGGTGAGTGCAGGGTGAGTGCAAATTGAAGGCAGGGTGAGCGCAGGGTGAGCGCAGGGTCAGCGCAGGGTGAGCGCAGGGTGAGCGTAGGGTGAGTGCAGCCGTCCTATCCTGTGCACATGAGCTGTGTTCGGTGCAGGGCGCCATCTCCCTGCATTCACTTACTGGAGATCACTTCAGCATGAAAACAACATGTGGAACCCCCACCGCAGCTGAAGTAATGCCTTAAGGGGAGACGCCCAGTGAGAAGTCCATGACATATCAGGCTCTTAGTTGGGGGATAGGGACATGTCCAGGGTGGGGTATAGAAGTCCATGGCATATCAGGCTCTTAGTTGGGGGATAGGGACATGTCCAGGGTGGGGTATAGAAGTCCATGGTATATCAGGCTCTTAGTTGGGGATAGGGACGTGTCCAGGGTGGGGTATAGAGGTCCATGGTATATCAGGCTCTTAGTTGGGGGATAGGGACATGTCCAGGGTGGGGTATAGAAGTCCATGACATATCAGGCTCTTAGTTGGGGGATAGGGACATGTCCAGGGTGGGGTATAGAAGTCCATGGCATATCAGGCTCTTAGTTGGGGGATAGGGGCATGTCCAGGGTGGGGTATAAAGGTCCATGGTATATCAGGCTCTTGGTTGGGGGATAAGGGACGTGTCCAGGGTGGGGTATAGAAGTCCATGACATATCAGGCTCTTAGTTGGGGGATAGGGGCATGTCCAGGGTGGGGTATAGAAGTCCATGACATATCAGGCTCTTAGTTGGGGGATAGGGGCATGTCCAGGGTGGGGTATAGAAGTCCATGGCATATCAGGCTCTTAGTTGGGGGATAGGGACATGTCCAGGGTGGGGTATATAAGTCCATGACATATCAGGCTCTTAGTTGGGGGATAGGGACATGTCCAGGGTGGGGTATAGAAGTCCATGGTATATCAGGCTCTTAGTTGGGGGATAGGGACATGTCCAGGGTGGGGTATAGAAGTCCATGACATATCAGGCTCTTAGTTGGGGGATAGGGGCATGTCCAGGGTGGGGTATAGAAGTCCATGGCATATCAGGCTCTTAGTTGGGGATAGGGACATGTCCAGGGTGGGGTATAGAAGTCCATGACATATCAGGCTCTTAGTTGGGGGATAGGGGCATGTCCGGGGTGGGGTACAGAAGTCCATGGTATATCAGGCTCTTAGTTGGGTATAGGGACATGTCCAGGGTGGGGTATAGAAGTCCATGACATATCAGGCTCTTAGTTGGGGGATAGGGGCATGTCCGGGGTGGGGTATAGAAGTCTATGGCATATCAGGCTCTTAGTTGGGGGATAGGGACATGTCCAGGGTGGGGTATAGAAGTCCATGGTATATCAGGCTCTTAGTTGGGGGGTAGGGGCATGTCCAGGGTGGGGTATAGAAGTCTATGACATATCAGGCTCTTAGTTGGGGGATAGGGGCATGTCCGGGGTGGGGTATAGAAGTCTATGGCATATCAGGCTCTTAGTTGGGGGATAGGGGCATGTCCGGGGTGGGGTATAGAAGTCCATGGTATATCAGGCTCTTAGTTGGGGGGTAGGGACGTGTTCCCCCAGTTTGCACCTCATACTCCCCCCCCCCACTCTGCTCCTCAAACACCCTCCAACTCTGTCCCCCTTCCCCTAATTACGTTAATGCCCCCTGCCTTCCTCAGCTCCAGTGTGGAATGCTGCGCTCCATCCTTCTATCGCCTCTACATCGTTCGTTTACATGCAACAACGCACTAACGATATCCTTAACGAGATCCTAGCATGTGAAGCGGCCTTTAGATCCGGTCATTGCTGCCCCTTCAGATCTCTCCACAGGTGATCAATGGGATTTAGATCCGGTCATTGCTGCCCCTTCAGAGCTCTCCACAGGTGATCAATGGGATTTAGATCCGGTCATTGCTGCCTCTTCAGGACTAGCTATTGTGGCCCCTAGTGCAGGACTAGCTATGGTGGCCCCTAGTGCAGGACTAGCTACGGTGGCCCCTAGTGCAGGACTAGCTATGGTGGCCCCTAGTGCAGGACTAGCTATGGTGGCCCCTAGTGCAGGACTGGCTATGGTGGCCCCTAGTGGAGGACTAGCTATGGTGGCCCCTAGTGCAGGACTAGCTGTGGTGGCCCCTAGTGCAGGACTAGCTATGGTGGCCCCTAGTGCAGGACTAGCTATGGTGGCCCCTAGTGCAGGACTGGCTATGGTGGCCCCTAGTGCAGGACTAGCTATGGTGACCCCTAGTGCAGGACTAGCTGTGGTGGCCCCTAGTGCAGGACTAGCTATGGTGGCCCCTAGTACAGGACTAGCTGTGGTGGCCCCTAGTGCAGGACTAGCTATGGTGACCCCTAGTGCAGGACTAGCTATGGTGGCCCCTAGTGCAGGACTAGCTATGGTGGCCCCTAGTACAGGACTAGCTATGGTGACCCCTAGTGCAGGACTAGCTATGGTGGCCCCTAGTGCAGGACTAGCTATGGTGGCCCCTAGTGCAGGACTAGCTATGGTGGCCTCTAGTGCAGGACTAGCTGTGGTGGCCCCTAGTGCAGGACTAGCTATGGTGGCCCCTAGTACAGGACTAGCTATGGTGGCCCCTAGTGCAGGACTAGCTATGGTGGCCCCTAGTGCAGGAGTGCCTACAGTGGCCCCTAGTGCAGGACTAGCTATGGTGGCCCCTAGTGCAGGACTAGCTATGGTGGCCCCTAGTGCAGGACTAGCTATGGTGGCCCCTAGTGCAGGACTAGCTACGGTGGCCCCTAGTGCAGGACTAGCTATGGTGGCCCCTAGTGCAGGACTAGCTACGGTGGCCCCTAGTGCAGGACTAGCTACGGTGGCCCCTAGTGCAGGACTAGCTATGGTGGCCCCTAGTGCAGGACTAGCTATGGTGGCCAAGCTGGATCTGGTGTACAACAGATGACCCCAGCTCCCAATGGACCCCGTTCAGTTTGTGGGGCCCCTTCGTGGTCTTGACGCTGCACTGATTGTTCTCCCGTCTGATCTGCAGACATTTCTTCTGTTTCTTGTCTTGACCTCAGAAAAAAAACGTTTTTTTTAGGAAAACAATCATCAAGTTATGAAGAATCTGAGCTTTGTTCACTAGATCCATTAATATTTCATCTGATCCAGAATCATTGGTCCCTTGGGGCCGTCTGTGTGTACATGAGGAATATATGACATCATGTGTCGTCCAGAAGAGCCACAGGACCCAATATACACTCAGCATACCTAGATTGTATATGTAAACGCTATAGGGAACTACAGACGGCACGTGTGACTGCTCACATCACTGGAGACCACGTGATACATAGAACACAATAATAACAGAGAAAAGGCAAATTGTACAGAATTTCACACAAAACCCAAAATGTCCCGGACACAATTGTTCCCTCATCTTAATATTGGTTTCCCCTGTGTAATAAATCCTGCAGTCAGTCACCTCCTGTATCCTCCACAAGATTCTTCTCCTCCTCTTTATAATCTGCTCCCGGTCTCTCAGCTTCTCCCAATTATCAGATCTCTCCACAGGTGATCAATGGGATTTAGATCCGGTCATTGCTGCCTCTTCAGATCTCTCCACAGGGGATCAATGGGATTTAGATCCGGTCATTGCTGACTCTTCAGATCTCTCCACAGGTGATCAATGGGATTTAGATCCGGTCATTGCTGCCTCTTCAGATCTCTCCACAGGTGATCAATGGGATTTAGATCCGGTCATTGCTGCCCCTTCAGATCTCTCCACAGGGGATCAATGGGATTTAGATCCGGTCATTGCTGACTCTTCAGATCTCTCCACAGGTGATCAATGGGATTTAGATCCGGTCATTGCTGACACTTCAGATCTCTCCACAGGGGATCAATGGGATTTAGATCCGGTCATTGCTGACTCTTCAGATCTCTCCACAGGGGATCAATGGGATTTAGATCCGGTCATTGCTGACTCTTCAGATCTCTCCACAGGTGATCAATGGGATTTAGATCCGGTCATTGCTGACACTTCAGATCTCTCCACATAGAACACAATAATAACAGAGAAAAGGCAAATTGTACAGAATTTCACACAAAACCCAAAATGTCCCGGACACAATTGTTCCCTCATCTTAATATTAGTTTCCCCTGTGTAATAAATCCTGCAGTCAGTCACCTCCTGTATCCTCCACAAGATTCTTCTCCTGGAGTTTCTCCTCTTCTTTATAACCTGCTCCAGGTCTCTCAGCTTCTCCCAATTTTCAGATCTCTCCACAGGTGATCAATGGGATTTAGATCCAGTCATTGCTGCCCCTTCAGATCTCTCCACAGGGGATCAATGGGATTTAGATCCGGTCATTGCTGCCCCTTCAGATCTCTCCACAGGTGATCAATGGGATTTAGATCCAGTCATTGCTGACACTTCAGATCTCTCCACAGGGGATCAATGGGATTTAGATCCGGTCATTGCTGACACTTCAGATCTCTCCAGCGCTTTGTTTCCTCCATTTCTGGGGCTTCTTGATGTTTGGGGTCATTGTCCTGCTGGAGACCCCTGACCTAGGACGCCCCCAGCTTTCTGACACCAGATCTACATTGTCACCCAAAACCCTCTGGTATCTTCACATTTCATGATGTTTTATACACAGTCAAGATCCCCAGTGCAGAGGAGGAAAACACCCAAAACCTCTCTGACCTCCCCCATATGTGACTGTAGGTCCTGTGCTCTTTTCTCTGACCTCCCCCATATGTGACTGTAGGTCCTGTGCTCTTTTCTCTGCCCTCCCCCATATGTGATTGTAGGTCCTGTGCTCTTTTCTCTGACCTCCCCCATATGTAACTGTAGGTCCTGTGCTCTTTTCTCTGACCTCCTCCATATGTGACTGTAGGTCCTGTGCTCTTTTCTCTGCCCTCCCCCATATGTGACTGTAGGTCCTGTGCTCTTTTCTCTGACCTCCCCCATATGTGACTGTAGGTCCTGTGCTCTTTTCTCTGCCCTCCTCCATATGTGACTGTAGGTTCTGTGCTCTTTTCTCTGCCCTCCCCCATATGTGACTGTAGGTCCTGTGCTCTTTTCTCTGCCCTCCCCCATATGTGACTGTAGATCCTGTGCTCTTTTCTCTGACCTCCCCCATATGTGACTGTAGGTCCTGTGCTCTTTTCTCTGCCCTCCCCCATATGTGACAGTAGGTCCTGTGCTCTTTTCTCTGACCTCCCCCATATGCGACTGTAGGTCCTGTGCTCTTTTCTCTGCCCTCCTCCATATGTGACTGTAGGTTCTGTGCTCTTTTCTCTGCCCTCCCCCATATGTGACTGTAGATCCTGTGCTCTTTTCTCTGACCTCCCCCATATGTGACTGTAGGTCCTGTGCTCTTTTCCCTGACCTCCCCCATATGTGACTGTAGGTCCTGTGCTCTTTTCTCTGACCTCCCCCATATGTGACTGTAGGTCCTGTGCTCTTTTCTCTGCCCTCCCCCATATGTGACTGTAGGTCCTGTGCTCTTTTCTCTGCCCTCCCCCATATGTGACTGTAGGTCCTGTGCTCTTTTCTCTGCCCTCCCCCATATGTGACTGTAGGTCCTGTGCTCTTTTCTCTGACCTCCTCCATATGTGACTGTAGGTCCTGTGCTCTTTTCTCTGCCCTCCCCATATGTGACTGTAGGTCCTGTGCTCTTTTCTCTGACCTCCCCCATATGTGACTGTAGGTCCTGTGCTCTTTTCTCTGCCCTCCTCCATATGTGACTGTAGGTTCTGTGCTCTTTTCTCTGCCCTCCCCCATATGTGACTGTAGGTCCTGTGCTCTTTTCTCTGCCCTCCCCCATATGTGACTGTAGATCCTGTGCTCTTTTCTCTGACCTCCCCCATATGTGACTGTAGGTCCTGTGCTCTTTTCTCTGCCCTCCCCCATATGTGACAGTAGGTCCTGTGCTCTTTTCTCTGACCTCCCCCATATGCGACTGTAGGTCCTGTGCTCTTTTCTCTGCCCTCCTCCATATGTGACTGTAGGTTCTGTGCTCTTTTCTCTGCCCTCCCCCATATGTGACTGTAGATCCTGTGCTCTTTTCTCTGACCTCCCCCATATGTGACTGTAGGTCCTGTGCTCTTTTCCCTGACCTCCCCCATATGTGACTGTAGGTCCTGTGCTCTTTTCTCTGACCTCCCCCATATGTGACTGTAGGTCCTGTGCTCTTTTCTTTGACCTCCCCCATATTTGACTGTAGGTCCTGTGCTCTTTTCTCTGACCTCCCCCATATGTGACTGTAGGTCCTGTGCTCTTTTCTCTGACCTCCCCCATATGTGACTGTAGATCCTGTGCTCTTTTCTCTGACCTCTTCCATATGTGACTGTAGGTCCTGTGCTCCTTTCTCTGACCTCCCCCATATGTGACTGTAGATCCTATGCTCTTTTCTCTGACCTCTCCCCATATGTGACTGTAGGTCCTGTGCTCTTTTCTCTGCCCTCCCCATATGTGACTGTAGGTCCTGTGCTCTTTTCTCTGACCTCCCCCATATGTGACTGTAGGTCCTGTGCACTTTTCCCTGACCTCCTCCATATGTGACTGTAGGTCCTGTGCTCTTTTCTCTGACCTCCCCCATATGTGACTGTAGGTCCTGTGCTCTTTTCTCTGACCTCCCCCATATGTGACTGCAGGTCCTGTGCTCTTTTCTCTGACCTCCCCCATATGTGACTGTAGGTCCTGTGCTCTTTTCTCTGACCTCCCCCATATGTGACTGCAGGTCTTGTGCTCTTTTCTCTGACCTCCCCCATATGTGACTGTAGGTCCTGTGCTCTTTTCTCTGCCCTCCCCCATATGTGACTGTAGGTGCTGTGCTCTTTTCTCTGACCTCCCCCATATGTGACTGTAGGTCCTGTGCTCTTTTCTATGACCTCCTCATTGTGTTTTCAGTAAACAGTAGAATGATTCGCTTTACCATAAAGCTCTGTCTTGTCTCATCTGTCCACAAGAAGGTTTCCCATAAGGATTTCGGTTACGTACATTTTGTCTTTTTTCTGTCTGTGTCAGCAGTGGATCCTCCTGGGTCTCCTCCATTATGTTTCATGTCATTCACATGTGGACGGATAGTTCACGCTGACACTGATGCCCCCTCAGCCTGCAGGACAGCTTGAATTCCATTAGAACTTGATTGGGGTTTATCCATTATCCGGAATATCCTGTGTTACAACCTTCCATCAGGTTTTCTCTGCTGTTCACGTCCAGGGAGATTAGCTACAGTGCCATGGGTTGTAAACTTGTTAATTATAATGTGCATTGTGGACAAAGGAACATCAAGATCTCTGGTGATGGACTTGTAACCTTGAGATTGTTAATATTTTCCACAATTTTAGTTCTTGTCCTCAGACAGTTCTCTTCTCCTCTCTCTGTCCGCCATGCTTAGTGGGGCACACACAGACACAATGTAAAGATTGAGGAAACTTCTCCCATTTTTATCTGTTTTCAGTTGTGATTTTCATATTGCCCGCACTTGTTACTGTCACAGCTGAGGGTGAACGAGCATCACATGCTGGAAACAAAGTTATTTTGCCAAGATTTTGGAAAGGTGACAACAGCTTTGTCCGGACCATTTTGGGGGTTTTGTGTTCAATTATGTCCAATTTGCTTTGCATCTCAGTTTTTTTGTGTTGTTCCAATACACACAAAGGAAATAACCATCTGTATAACAAAACCTGTAACTGCGCTAATGTTCTGGAGAAAAACTTAATTTTCTTGAACAATTTCAAGAGTGACAACACGACTGTATGACTGAAACTGACGACAATGTGCAGAAAAAGAACAGGAGCACGAAGGGGTTTTTTATGGGATGCATCAATTCCTGTCATTACCGCTCATGGCCTCCAGGGGGCGAGAAGCTGCTGGTTTAAGGCTGTGTACACATGCAGTTTTTGAAGAGTTTTTTTGAGCAGGTCCAGGTGGGAGAAGGGTAAGGCCAGGGTACCGTTACACGCGGCAATATTGCAGGCAATGTCACTGGCAATTTGATGGTTGCAGTGAAATCATGGACACATCGTTCTATTTTGTTGCCGTGTACAAATGTAACAATGTGTCCATGATTTCACTGCAACCAGCAAATTGCCAGTGACATTGCCTGCAATATTGCGTCATGTAACAATAACCAAAGTGCTACTCCTGTAGATGCAACCCCTGCAAGTGCTACTCCTGTAGATGCAGTCCCTGCAAGTGCAACTCCAGTAGATGCAACCCCTGCAAGTGCTACTCCAGTAGATGCAACCCCTGCAAGTGCTACTCCTGTAGATGCAACCCCTGCAAGTGCTACTCCTGTACATGCAACCCCTGCAAGTGCAACTCCGGTAGATGCAACCCCTGCAAGTGCTACTCCTATAGATGCAACCCCTGCAAGTGCAACTTCTGTAGATGCAACTCCTGCATGTGCTACACCTATAGATGCAACCCCTGCATGTGCTACACCTATAGATGCAACCCCTGCATGTGCTACACCTATAGATGCAACCCCTGCATGTGCTACACCTATAGATGCAACCCCTGCATGTGCTACACCTATAGATGCAACCCCTGCATGTGCTACACCTATAGATGCAACCCCTGCATGTGCTACACCTATAGATGCAACCCCTGCAAGTGCTACACCTATAGATGCAACTCCTGCAAGTGCTACTCCTATAGATGCAGCTCCTGCAAGTGCTACTCCTATAGATGCAACCCCTGCAAGTGCAACTCCTGTAGATGCAACCCCTGAAGGTGCTACTCCTATAGATGCAACCCCTGCAAGTGCTACTCCTGTAGATGCAACTCATGCAAGTGCAACTCCTGTAGATGCAACTCCTGCAAGTGCTAGTCCTGTAGATGCAACCCCTGCAAGTGCAACTCCAGTAGATGCAACTCCTGCAAGTGCTGCTCCTATAGATGCAACTCCTGCAAGTGCTACTCCTGTAAATGCAACTCCTGCAAGTGCTACTCCTGTAGATGCAACTCCTGCAAGTGCTACTCCTGTAGATGCAACTCCTGCAAGTGCTACTCCTGTAGATGCAACTCCTGCAAGTGCTACACCTGTAGATGCAAGTCCTGCAAGTGCTACTCCTATAGATGCAACTCCTGCAAGTGCTTCACCTGTAGATGCAACCCCTGCAAGTGCAACTCCTATAGATGAAACCCCTGCAAATGCAACTCCTATAGATGCAACCCTGCAAGTGCTACTCCTATAGATGCAACCCCTGCAAGTGCTACTCCTGTAGATGCAACTCATGCAAGTGCAACTCCTGTAGATGCAACTCCTGCAAGTGCTAGTCCTGTAGATGCAACCCCTGCAAGTGCAACTCCAGTAGATGCAACTCCTGCAAGTGCTGCTCCTATAGATGCAACTCCTGCAAGTGCTCTGGAGTATAATACAAGAGGTAACACAGGATCAGTAATGTATGTACACAGTGACTGCACCAGCAGAATAGTGAGTGCAGCTCTGGAGTATAATACAGGAGGTAACTCAGGATCAGTAATGTAATGTATGTACACAGTGACTGCACCAGCAGAATAGTGAGTGCAGCTCTGGAGGATAATACAGGAGGTAACTCAGGATCAGTAATGTAATGTATGTACACAGTGACTGCACCAGCAGAATAGTGAGTGCAGCTCTGGAGTATAATACAGGAGGTAACTCAGGATCAGTAATGTAATGTATGTACACAGTGACTGCACCAGCAGAATAGTGAGTGCAGCTCTGGAGGATAATACAGGAGGTAACTCAGGATCAGTAATGTAATGTATGTACACAGTGACTGCACCAACAGAATAGTGAGTGCAGCTCTGGAGTATAATACAGGAGCTAACTCAGGATCAGTAATGTAATGTATGTACACAGTGACTGCACCAGCAGAATAGTGAGTGCAGCTCTGGAGTATAATACAGGAGGTAACTCAGGATCAGTAATGTAATGTATGTACACAGTGACTGCACCAGCAGAATAGTGAGTGCAGCTCTGGAGTATAATACAGGAGGTAACTCAGGATCAGTAATGTAATGTATGTACACAGTGACTGCACCAGCAGAATAGTGAGTGCAGCTCTGGAGTATAATACAGGAGGTAACTCAGGATAAGTAATGTAATGTATGTACACAGTGACTGCACCAGCAGAATAGTGAGTGCAGCTCTGGAGGTTAATACAGGAGGTAACTCAGGATCAGTAATGTAATGTATGTACACAGTGACTGCACCAGCAGAATAGTGAGTGCAGCTCTGGAGGATAATACAGGAGGTAACTCAGGATCAGTAATGTAATGTATGTACACAGTGACTGCACCAGCAGAATAGTGAGTGCAGCTCTGGAGTATAATACAGGAGGTAACTCAGGATCAGTAATGTAATGTATGTACACAGTGACTGCACCAGCAGAATAGTGAGTGCAGCTCTGGAGTATAATACAGGAGTATATATAAAGTGTATGGGTTGATCAGTAGGTAAACACTTGCTGTATTCAGTAGTCTCTATTACCTTTCCGCACTTTGTTGGGCTTCTGGTGTTGAAGGTTCTGGAGGTTCTGTGCCCTTTTCCTCTGTTTGGTCACTCTCTATCATGGCGGCATTATCTATGTGCTCCTCGCTGCCTTCCTCCTGGGTGACGTTCTCCGTCTTGTCACCGTCGCTGTCCTCCTCGTCCTCAGAGTAGCTGGAGTCCTCGCTGGACGTAGTTTCATAGCTGGGGACACAAGGTTATATTAAGCCTCTGGGGGAACGTTCACATTTCTCTTCTTTGAGTTCAGTGAATGTTCTATAAAATGTGAAGTCAAAACTATGATTCAAGATCAGAAAACCAGAATACAAGAAAATAGATAGAAAATGACATCACGTCCTTCCAGGAACAGCGCCACTCCTGACTAGAGGCTGTGCCCGGTATTGCAGCTCAGCTTTATTAAAGACAATGAAGCTACAGTTCCACATACGACCTATGGACAGGAGTGCGGCTGTTTCATCTCTCTCATGACTTCATTCCCCTAATGTCGGGGTCTTGTTAATGATTGTATATGTGCATGTCCTGACACATTAGCATTGGGGGGTCCTCTGCGATGCTTACCCACCATTGACCCCAACAAACTGGAGATTCTTCTTGGCTCTTGTCTCTCCGGACGAGCGGCCGCTGCTGTTTTTCTTCTTCATTATAGACTTCAGACTTCTGGGAGACGCTGCTGTACATGGAAAGCCAGAAATGAATTGGTATCAGGCAGAGGACAAGGAGGACACGGACCAGACATGACACATGGGCAGAGGAGGAGGACGAGGAGGACACGGACCAGACATGACACATGGGCAGAGGAGGAGGACGAGGAGGACACGGACCAGACATGACACACGGGCAGAGGAGGAGGACGAGGAGGACATGGACAAGACATGACACATGGGCAGAGGACGAGGAGGACACGGACCAGACATGACACATGAGCAGAGGAGGAGGACGAGGAGGACACGGACCAGACATGACACATGGGCAGAGGAGGAGGACGAGGACGACACAGACCAGACATGACACATGGGCAGAGGAGGAGGACGAGGAGGACACGGACCAGACATGACACATGGGCAGAGGAGGAGGACGAGGAGGACACAGACCAGACATGACACATGGGCAGAGGAGGACACGGACCAGACATGACACATGGGCAGAGGAGGAGGACGAGGAGGACACAGACCAGACATGACACATGGGCAGAGGAGGAGGACGAGGAGGACACGGACCAGACATGACACATGGGCAGAGGAGGAGGACGAGGAGGACACGGACCAGACATGACACGTCGGCAGAGGAGGAGGACGAGGAGGACACGGACCAGACATGACACATGGGCAGAGGAGGACACGGACCAGACATGACACATGGGCAGAGGAGGAGGACGAGGAGGACACGGACCAGACATGACACATGGGCAGAGGAGGAGGACGAGGAGGACACGGACCAGACATGACACATGGGCAGAGGAGGAGGACGAGGAGGACACGGACCAGACATGACACATGGGCAGAGGAGGAGGACGAGGAGGACACGGACCAGACATGACGCATGGGCAGAGGAGGAGGACGAGGAGGACACGGACCAGACATGACACATGGGCAGAGGAGGAGAACGAGGAGGACACGGACCAGACATGACACATGGGCAGAGGAGGAGGACGAGGAGGACACGGACCAAACATGACACATGGGCAAAGGAGGAGGACACGGACCAGACATGACACATGGGCAGAGGAGGAGGACGAGGAGGACACAGACCAGACATGACACATGGGCAGAGGAGGACACGGACCAGACATGACACATGGGCAGAGGAGGAGGACAAGGAGGACACAGACCAGACATGACACATGGGCAAAGGGGGAGGACGAGGAGGACACAGACCAGACATGACACATGGGCAGAGGAGGAGGACGAGGAGGACACGGACCAGACATGACACATGGACAGAGGAGGAGGACGAGGAGGACACGGACCAGACATGACACATGGGCAGAGGAGGAGGACGAGGAGGACACGGACCAAACATGACACATGGGCAGAGGAGGAGGACACGGACCAGACATGACACATGGGCAGAGGAGGAGAACGAGGAGGACACAGACCAGACATGACACATGGGCAGAGGAGGAGGACGAGGAGGACACGGACCAGACATGACACATGGGCAGAGGAGGAGGACGAGGAGGACACGGACCAGACATGACACATGGGCAGAGGAGGAGGACATGGACCAGACATGACACATGGGCAGAGGACGAGGAGGACACGGACCAGACATGACACATGGGCAGAGGAGGAGGACATGGACCAGACATGACACATGGGCAGAGGACGAGGAGGACACGGACCAGACATGACACATGGGCAGAGGACGAGGAGGACACGGACCAGACATGACACATGGGCAGAGGACGAGGAGGACACGGACCAGACATGACACATGGGCAGAGGAGGAGGACATGGACCAGACATGACACATGGGCAGAGGACGAGGAGGACACGGACCAGACATGACACATGGGCAGAGGACGAGGACATGGACCAGACATGACACATGGGCAGAGGACGAGGAGGACACTGACCAGACATGACACATGGACAGAGGAGGAGGACGAGGAGGACACGGACCAGACATGACACATGGGCAGAGGAGGAGGACGAGGAGGACATGGACCAGACATGACACATGGGCAGAGGAGGAGGACACGGACCAGACATGACACATGGGCAGAGGAGGAGGACGAGGAGGACACAGACCAGACATGACACATGGGCAGAGGACGAGGAGGACACGGACCAGACATGACACATGGGCAGAGGAGGAGGACATGGACCAGACATGACACATGGGCAGAGGACGAGGAGGACACGGACCAGACATGACACATGGGCAGAGGACGAGGACATGGACCAGACATGACACATGGGCAGAGGACGAGGAGGACACGGACCAGACATGACACATGGACAGAGGAGGAGGACGAGGAGGACACGGACCAGACATGACACATGGGCAGAGGAGGAGGACGAGGAGGACACGGACCAGACATGACACATGGGCAGAGGAGGAGGACGAGGAGGACACGGACCAGACATGACACATGGGCAGAGGAGGAGGACGAGGAGGACACGGACCAGACATGACGCATGGGCAGAGGAGGAGGACGAGGAGGACACGGACCAGACATGACACATGGGCAGAGGAGGAGACGAGGAGGACACGGACCAGACATGACACATGGGCAGAGGAGGAGGACGAGGAGGACATGGACCAGACATGACACATGGGCAGAGAGAGGAGGACGAGGAGGACACGGACCAGACATGACACATGGGCAGAGGAGGAGGACGAGGAGGACACGGACCAGACATGACACATGGGCAGAGGAGGAGGACGAGGAGGACACAGACCAGACATGACACATGGGCAGAGGAGGAGGACGAGGAGGACACGGACCAGACATGACACATGGACAGAGGAGGAGGACGAGGACGACACAGACCAGACATGACACATGGGCAGAGGAGGAGGACACGGACCAGACATGACACATGATGGGGACAGCCAATAATACATTACACAAAACCTCAGAGCAGAAATCAATTACAATGAGCATTTCACCTGTCCGGCCACATCTACACAGCGCCCCCTACAGGGCTCGTTCTGAACAGTCTCCAGCCTCAGGAGCGTCTCAAAGAATTAGAAGATCAGCAACAAGTGACTTTATTTCAGTAATTCAATACATAAAGTGACCACATCTATTATATAGAGTCATTACACACAGAGGGACCTATTTCATGTGTTTATTTATGTTAATGTTGATGATTAAAGAAAACCTAAAGGTCATAATCTCAGAAAATTAAAGTAGGGAGGATGAAGGGTTAAACACTGCGCTGCCGTATTCCACCAGACATCAAAGGGGGAATATAATATTGATTTATTAGTCATCGTGTTTCGGGGCTCCCCGGCCTCTTCCTCAGGACAAATCAATATCACATTGCCATGTGTCTGGCTGTTTGTGGGAGACATAGCCTGTCCGCTCCACCGGACCCAAAACCATTACAAATAATGACTGGTGATGACTCATGCGGCTCTTATCTGTTCCCCATTTCCCATTGGCTGCATCATCATTGTAAATAAGCCCCTGTTCTCTGTGTCACACCCCACCTCATTGTAGAGTGTAAGCTCTTATGAGCAGGGCTGTCATTATTTTGCTTTAATTATTGTAGTTTTTATAACTGTTTCTATATGAATCTCTGAATTGTAAAGGGCCGCAGAATATGTTGGTGCTATATAAATAAAGATTATTATTATAGACAGAGGAGTCAAGAGCATTTTGGTAAAACGCATCATTGTACTGTGTACACAAAACAGAACAAGGCCAACAAAGAAAAGATCATAGGATATACAGTCACATATGGGGGAGGTCAGAGAAAAGAGCACAGGACCTACAGTCACATATGGGGGAGGGCAAAGAAAAGAGCACAGGACCTACAGTCACATATGGGGGAGGTCAGAGAAAAGAGCACAGGACCTACAGTCACATATGGGGGAGGTCAGAGTAAAGAGCACAGAATGTACAGTCACATATGGGGGAGGGCAAAGAAAAGAGCACAGGACCTACAGTCACATATGGGGGAGGTCAGAGAAAAGAGCACAGGACCTACAGTCACATATGGGGGAGGTCAGAGTAAAGAGCACAGGACCTACAGTCACATATGGGAGAGGGCAGAGAAAAGAGCACAGGACCTACAGTCACATATGGGGGAGGTCAGAGAAAAGAGCACAGGACCTACAGTCACATATGGGGGAGGCCAAAGAAAAGAGCACAGGACCTACAGTCACATATGAGGGAGGTCAGAGAAAAGAGCACAGGACCTACAGTCACATATGGGGGAGGGCAGAGAAAAGAGCACAGAATGTACAGTCACATATGGGGGAGGGCAAAGAAAAGAGCACAGGACCTACAGTCACATATGGGGGAGGGCAGAGAAAAGAGCACCGAATGTACAGTCACATATGGGGAGGTCAGAGAAAAGAGCACAGGACCTACAGTCACATATGGGGGAGGGCAGAGAAAAGAGCACAGGAACTACAGTCACATATGAGGGAGGTCAGAGAAAACAGCACAGGACCTACAGTCACATATGGGGGGAGGTCAGAGAAAAGAGCACAGGACCTACAGTCACATATGGGGGAGATCAGAGAAAAGAGCACAGGACATACAGTCACATATGGGGAGGTCAGAGAAAAGAGCTCAGGACCTACAGTCACATATGGGGGAGGTCAGAGAAAAGAGCACAGGACCTACAGTCACATATGAGGGAGGTCAGAGAAAAGAGCACAGGACCTACAGTCACATATGGGGAGGTCAGAGAAAAGATCACAGGACCTACAGTCACACATGGGGGAGGTCAGAGAAAAGAGCATAGGACCTACAGTCACATATGGGGAGGGCAGAGAAAAGCACAGGACCTACAGTCACATATGGGGAGGTCAGAGAAAAGAGCACAGGACCTACAGTCACATATGGGGGAGGACAGAGAAAAGCACAGGACCTACAGTCACACATGGGGGAGGTCAGAGAAAAGAGCATAGGACCTACAGTCACATATGGGGGAGGGCAGAGAAAAGAGCACAGGACCTACAGTCACATATGGGGGAGGTCAGAGAAAAGAGCACAGGACCTACAGTCACATATGGGGGAGGGCAGAGAAAAGAGCACAGCACCTACAGTCACATATGGGGAGGTCAGAGAGGTTTTGGGTTGTTTTGCTCCTCTGCACTGGGGGTCTTGACTGTGTACAAGACATCATGAAATGTGAAGATCCCAGAGGATTTTGGGTGACAATGTAGATCCAGTGTCAGAAAGCTGGGGGTGTCCTAGGTCAGGGGTCTCCAGAAGGACAATGACCCCAAACATCAAGAAGCCCCAGAAATGGAGGAAACAAAGCGCTGGAGAGATCTGAAGGGGCAGCAATGACCGGATCTAAATTCCATTGATCACCTGTGGAGAGATCTGAAGGGGCAGCAATGACCGGATCTAAACCCCATTGATCACCTGTGGAGAGATCTGAAGGGGCAGCAATGACCGGATCTAAATCCCATTGATCACCTGTGGAGAGATCTGAAGTGTCAGCAATGACCGGATCTAAATCCCATTGATCACCTGTGGAGAGATCTGAAGGGGCAGCAATGACCGGATCTAAACCCCATTGATCCCCTGTGGAGAGATCTGAAAATTGGGAGAAGCTGAGAGACCGGGAGCAGGTTATAAAGAAGAGGAGAAGAATCTTGTGGAGGATACAGGAGGCGACTGACTGCAGGATTTATTACACAGGGGAAACTGATATTAAGATGAGGGAACAATTGTGTCCGGGACATTTTGGGTTTTATGTGAAATTCTGTACAATTTGCCTCTGTGTTATTATGTTCTATGTATCACGTGGTCTCCAGTGATAAGAGCACAGTCAGTCTGTAGTTCCCTATAGCGTTTACATATACAATCTAGGTATGCTGAGTGTATATTGGGTCCTGTGGCTCTTCTGGACGACACATGATGTCATATATTCCTCATGTACACACAGACGGCCCCAAGGGACCAATGATTCTGGATCAGATTAAATATTAATGGATCTAGTGAACAAAGCTCAGATTCTTCATAACTTGATGATTGTTTTCCTAAAAAAACATTTTTTTCTGACGTCAAGACAAGAAACAGAAGAAATGTCTGCAGATCAGACCGGAGAACAATCAGTGCAGCGTCAAGACCACGAAGGGGCCCCACAAACTGAACGGGATCCATTGGGAGCTGGGGTCATCTGTTGTACACCAGATCCAGCTTGGCCACCATAGCTAGTCCTGCACTAGGGGCCACCATAGCTAGTCCTGCACTAGGGGCCACCATAGCTAGTCCTGCACTAGGGGCCACCGTAGCTAGTCCTGCACTAGGGGCCACCATAGCTAGTCCTGCACTAGGGGCCACCATAGCTAGTCCTGCACTAGGGGCCACCATAGCTAGTCCTGCACTAGGGGCCACCATAGCTAGTCCTGCACTAGGGGCCACCATAGCTAGTCCTGCACTAGGGGCCACCGTAGCTAGTCCTGCACTAGGGGCCACCGTAGCTAGTCCTGCACTAGGGGCCACCGTAGCTAGTCCTGCACTAGGGGCCACCATAGCTAGTCCTGCACTAGGGGCCACCGTAGCTAGTCCTGCACTAGGGGCCACCATAGCTAGTCCTGCACTAGGGGCCACCATAGCTAGTCCTGCACTAGGGGCCACCATAGCTAGTCCTGCACTAGGGGCCACCGTAGCTAGTCCTGCACTAGGGGCCACCATAGCTAGTCCTGCACTAGGGGCCACCATAGCTAGTCCTGCACTAGGGGCCACCATAGCTAGTCCTGCACTAGGGGCCACCATAGCTAGTCCTGCACTAGGGGCCACCGTAGCTAGTCCTGCACTAGGGGCCACCGTAGCTAGTCCTGCACTAGGGGCCACCGTAGCTAGTCCTGCACTAGGGGCCACCATAGCTAGTCCTGCACTAGGGGCCACCATAGCTAGTCCTGCACTAGGGGCCACCATAGCTAGTCCTGCACTAGGGGCCACCATAGCTAGTCCTGCACTAGGGGCCACTATAGCTAGTCCTGCACTAGGGGCCACCATAGCTAGTCCTGCACTAGGGGCCACCATAGCTAGTCCTGCACTAGGGGCCACCATAGCTAGTCCTGCACTAGGGGCCACCATAGCTAGTCCTGCACTAGGGGCCACCATAGCTAGTCCTGCACTAGGGGCCACCATAGCTAGTCCTGCACTAGGGGCCACCGTAGCTAGTCCTGCACTAGGGGCCACCATAGCTAGTCCTGCACTAGGGGCCACCGTAGCTAGTCCTGCACTAGGGGCCACTGTAGCTAGTCCTGCACTAGGGGCCACCATAGCTAGTCCTGCACTAGGGGCCACCATAGCTAGTCCTGTACTAGGGGCCACCATAGCTAGTCCTGCACTAAGGGCCACTGTAGGCAGTCCTGCACTAGGGGCCACCACAGTTAGTCCCTGCACTAGGGGTCACTGTAGGCAGTCCTGCACTAGGGGCCACCGTAGGCAGTCCTGCACTAGGGGCCACCATAGCTAGTCCTGCACTAGGGGCCACCATAGCTAGTCCTGCACTAGGGGCCACCGTAGGCAGTCCTGCACTAGGGGCCACCGTAGGCAGTCCTGCACTAGGGGCCACCGTAGGCAGTCCTGCACTAGGGGCCACCGTAGGCAGTCCTGCACTAGGGGCCACCGTACGCAGTCCTGCACTAGGGGCCACCGTAGGCAGTCCTGCACTAGGGGCCACCGTAGGCAGTCCTGCACTAGGGGCCACCGTAGCTAGTCCTGCACTAGGGCCACCGTAGCTAGTCCTGCACTAGGGGCCACCATAGTTAGTCCTGCACTAGGGGCCACCATAGCTAGTCCTGCACTAGGGGCCACCATAGCTAGTCCTGCACTAGGGGCCACCGTAGCTAGTCCTACACTAGGGGCCACCGTAGGCAGTCCTGCACTAGGGGCCACCGTAGGCAATCCTGCACTAGGAGCCACCGTAGGCAGTCCTGCACTACGGGCCACTGTAGGCACTCCTGCACTAGGGGCCACTGTAGGCAGTCCTGCTCTAGGGGCCACTGCAGGCAGTCCTGCTCTAGGAGCCACTGTAGGCAGTCCTGCTCTAGGGGCCACTGTAGGTAGTCCTGCTCTAGGGGCCACTGCAGGCAGTCCTGCTCTAGGGGCCACCATAGCTAGTCCTGCACTAGGGGCCACTGTAGGCACTCCTGCACTAGGGGCCACTGTAGGCAGTCCTGCACTAGGGGCCACTGCAGGCAGTCCTGCTCTAGGAGCCACTGTAGGCAGTCCTGCTCTAGGAGCCACTGTAGGCAGTCCTGCTCTAGGGGCCACTGTAGGCAGTCCTGCTCTAGGGGCCACTGTAGGTAGTCCTGCTCTAGGGGCCACTGTAGGTAGTCCTGCTCTAGGGGCCACTGTAGGCAGTCCTGCTCTAGGGGCCACTGTAGGTAGTCCTGCTCTAGGGGCCACTGTAGGTAGTCCTGCTCTAGGGGCCACTGTAGGCATCCTGCACTAGGGGCCACTGTAGGCAGTCCTGCTCTAGGGGCCACTGTAGGCAGTCCTGCTCTAGGGGCCACTGTAGGCAGTCCTGCACTAAGTATATAGTAGCTGTTGCGTGACTCTTCCTTTAACACATGTATCGGGGGGGTATTTGCTCCCTGTAACAGGATATTTTGCCGCCTCTCAGCCATAAAAGGCGAATTCTGCCTATAAAATGTTCATTTTGGGTTTGCACAGCGGGGGGTGGGGCGGGTCACTGAAAACACTGAACGGAAAAGTGACGCCCGAAAAATGATGAACCGCGGCGTCCTCATGGATAATAATCAGAATAAAGAAACGTGGAGCCGCGATAAAGATTGAAGGAAACGCGACTGAACTCATCGATGGATAGAAAACGTTCATAGATTGTATCAATTATAAGATACAAGACGTCATCGCCATGACAACGAAGAAACACGACAGCAAAACAAAGAAAGGAAACAACAGCAAATCGGGGGGAAATGTTCAAGCAGTAAAATGGTGCAGACAGGGGCGTAACTACAACTGGTGCAGGGGTGCCGATCACACCCGGGCCCTGGAGTCTAGGGGGCCCCAAAAGTCCCTTTTGTCTATAGAAAAAGACTAATAATATTAAAGATGTGCAATAATTGGGGGCCCCGTTGGAGCTTTCGCATCGGGGCCCCTGGGCCTGAAGTTACTCCGCTGTGTGCAGACAATGCCGCAACAGAACATTGCTGATCATCTATTACACAGGTGATACTGCTTCATACGGTATATACCTATACAGGTGATACTACTTCATATGGTATATACCTATACAGGTGATACTGCTTCATACAGTATATACCTATACAGGTGATACTGCTTCATACGGTATATACCTATACAGGTGATTGTACTTCATACGGTATATACCTATACAGGTGATACTACTTCATACAGTATATACCTATACAGGCGATACTACTTCATACGGTATATACCTATACAGGTGATACTACATACGGTATATACCTATACAGGTGATTGTACTTCATACGGTATATACCTATACAGGTGATACTGCTTCATACGGTATATACCTATACAGGTGATACTGCTTCATACGGTATATACCTATACAGGTGATTGTACTTCATACGGTATATACCTATACAGGTGATTCTACTTCATACGGTATATACCTATACAGGTGATTGTACTTCATACGGTATATACCTATACAGGTGATACTGCTTCATACAGTATATACCTATACAGGTGATACTACTTCATACAGTATATACCTATACAGGTGATTGTACTTCATACAGTATATACCTATACAGGTGATACTACTTCATACAGTATATACCTATACAGGTGATACTACTTCATACAGTATATACCTATACAGGTGATTGTACTTCATACGGTATATACCTATACAAGGTGATACTGCTTCATACAGTATATACCTATACAGGTGATACTACTTCATACAGTATATACCTATACAGGTGATTGTACTTCATACAGTATATACCTATACAGGTGATACTACTTCATACAGTATATACCTATACAGGTGATACTACATACGGTATATACCTATACAGGTGATTGTACTTCATACGGTATATACCTATACAGGTGATACTACTTCATACGGTATATACCTATACAGGTGATACTACTTCATACAGTATATACCTATACAGGTGATATACTTCATACAGTATATACCTATACAGGTGATACTGCTTCATACAGTATATACCTATACAGGTGATACTACTTCATACAGTATATACCTATACAGGTGATTGTACTTCATACAGTATATACCTATACAGGTGATTCTACTTCATACGGTATATACCTATACAGGTGATACTACTTTCATACGGTATATACCTATACAGGTGATACTACATTCATACAGTATATACCTATACAGGTGATACTACTTCATACAGTATATACCTATACAGGTGAATTTACTTCATACAGGTATATACCATATACAGGTGATACTACTTCATACAGTATATACCTATACAGGTATACTACTTCATACAGTATTACCTATACAGGTATTTACTTCATACAGTATATACCTATACATGATATACTTCATACGTATATACCTAACAATACTGCCTATGGTATATAAACCTATAAACGTTTTGCGCTCTTTGTGTATCGCGCCTTTTTTGAACACAGAAACTCCTTGTGAAGTTTACAAAACTACAAAATGGTTGCAATACACACATGCTTTAATGATGTATTATATAACCTTATCAAAAATCGCTTCATTGCCATCTATAAAGTGTATAGAATCCTTATGTCAAACTATATAACAATCACATGGCACAGCAGCTGTCCATCATTAGTCTCCTAAATGGATAGGACCAATCATGTTAAAGTGAAAGGTCATTTCATTGAAAACAATCTGCACTGTTGTTATGTGGCCACCTAAATAATTTTTTGTGCATTGACTTATTTCTCACTTTTTTCTGTGCTCTTTTAAAAACTGCATTTTATGGCTGTGTGGATGTGGCCAGCAGCTGATAGGGAGCAGTGCAATGTGACAGAAGAGAAGGGGTTAACAAAGATCAAAAGACTAGCTATGTGGAGCCAGATGACAGATCAGAACTTGTGCCAAGGAAAGAGGAGTTTACACAGATCCTGACATTGCTCAGCAACTCTCTTTTTGAGCTAATGTGAACATTGTTTCCTCACTAGCTCCAGTCAGCAGTGTAGGCCACATCCCCTTTTCCTTATATGCTTACATGCCCGTATTCAGTGTGAAGACGGATCTGAGTGATAATGGACATGTGTGTGCTTCTCACACAGTCTAGTGGGGTCACCTTGTGGAAGGTTTATGATGGTTTTCAACCAAATTTCATTGACCCCTTCCCGACCCATGACGTTGTGCAACATCATGGCGGATTGGTTTCCCACAGCATCGGTGACCGAGGCCAGTGAAAGGTGCTGCAGGAACATGAGGACCTGTAGTTTATCCCGGGAGGGTGGTTCCCCCTTCCCCCGTGGCTAAAATTGCTCTGATTGGTAGTTGAAAGGGAAACTGCCATTCAGACCAATTGTAATGAAACTTCGTGAACTATTTCAATCCAGCAATGGCCATTGGCTGGAGCAGGGTGACCTCCTTGTCACCCCCCACATCTGATTGGAGCTAGCGTCCATGTGACGCTAGCTCTCCAATTAGGTGTGGGGGGGGCAGTGTGACCAGCGGGTGACCTCCCCCTCCTCAGCCCCCCCCGCTCTGGTCCTGATCACTCCCCCACCCTCCATCCCCCATCCCTGTGTCCCCCTCACCAATCCCTGTCTCGTCCCGATGCAGCCACCTCCAATCCCCGAGGCTGTCAACCTCCTCACTGTGGCGTCCCTTCTCCTCTCCCGGGCTCCTTCTCCTCACTCAAGGATCCCTGAGGTGAGTATGAATGAATGAATGAATGGACAGATGGATGGATGGATGGATGGGTGCATGGGTGGATGGATACTGCCAGGTACAACTTGGCAGTTGGGGGGTTGGAATCCTCAATGTGGAAAGACCCAAACTTTGTGGGCCCCCCACGCTGTGAACTGCAACCCTTAGCCAATCCAGAAAATAGTCGCTTCATTGGAGGCGCCATTTTCTGGTGCTGTACCCAACTCTTCCATTGCCCTTGTGCTGGTGGCACACAGGGGCTCTCCATACGTGACATGGTGTCCGCTAACAATTTGAATGGAAAATCAGCTCCAATTGTTAGCGGAAACCATGTTGTGTTTGGAGAACCCCTGTGTGCCTGAACATTGGAGCTTCCCCACAAGTGACCCATTTTGGAAACTAGACCCCCCAGGAATTATCTAGATGCATAGTGAGCACTTTGAACCCCAGATGTTTCACATATTGATCCGTAATAATGAAAAAGTATTTTTATTTTCACAAAAATGTTCTTTGAGCCTTAATTTTTTCATTTTCACATGGGCAACAGGATAAAATGGATCCTAAAATGTGTTGGGCAATTTCTCCTGAGTACACAGATACCTCATATATGGTCATAAACCACTGTTTGGGCGCACGGCAGGAGCTCAGAGGGAAGGGGCCACATTTCACTTTTTGAATAGAAAATTAGCTCCAAAAGTGAAATGTCGCTCCTTCACTTCTGAGCTCTGCCGTGCGCCCAAACACTGGTTATACCAATATGAGGTATCGTGTACTCAGGAGAAATTGCCCAACACATTTTAGGATCCATTTTATCCTGTTCCCCATGTGAAAATGAAAGAATTGAGGCTAAAATGAGAAATTGCTGATGAACTTTGACCCCTTATAACGTCCTAACAAAATAAAATTGTTTCCAAAATTGTGCTGATGTGAAGTGACATGTGGGAAATGTGATTTATTAACTCTTTGTGTCACAGAACTCTCCGGTTTAGCAGAATAAAAATTAAAAAATTTGAAAATTGCGAAATTTTCAAAATTTTCACCAAATTTCTGATTTTTTCACAAATAAACACAAAAATGATCGACCAATATTTACCACTAACATGAAGCCCAATATGTCATGAAAAAACAATCCCAGAATCGCCAGGATCTGTTGAAGCTCCAGAGTATTACATCATAAAGGACACTGGTCAGAACTGAGAAAAATACCAAGGTCTTTAGGGTCAAACTAGGCCGGGGGTGAAGGGGTTAATAAAGTATATTTGGAAGTTTATTATAATCACTTGTGATAAAAATGTGAAGGTCATGTAGGACCCGGTGGAGGATCCACATCTGTGGCCAGGAGACACTCGGACGCTGGAGCCCGGTGCGGCTGCCGGGGGGCACAGAGGTGGATATTTCTGGGTCATATCTAGTCCCTGTGGCTTTTGCAGTTTGAGGTCCTCTCTCTCACACTCTGCGCCTATTACTGAACTATGATTATACACACAATCTCTGGAGGAAGCGCCAGAGTGCACGCTCTCCTCAGCTTTCCTCTCTCACTTCTTGTAAGGGCACATACTTGGCTTATCGGCACGTCCATGATGAGGCCCCAACATGTAGAACTGAGAGGCAGGAAACATTGAATAAACAGGCCCTGGTCATGGTCACTGGCCCTGGTCATGGTCACAGGCCCCGGTCATGGTCACTGGCCCTGGTCATGGTCACAGGCCCCGGTCATGGTCACTGGCCCTGGTCATGGTCACAGGCCCCGGTCATGGTCACTGGCCCTGGTCATGGTCACTGGCCCTGGTCATGGTCACAGGCCCTGGTCATGGTCACTGGCCCTGGTCATGGTCCCTGGCCCTGGTCATGGTCACAGGCCCTGGTCATTGGCCCTGGTCATGGTCATTGGCCCTGGTCATGGTCACTGGCCCTGGTCACTGGCCCTGGTCATGGTCACAGGCCCTGGTCATGGTCACTGGCCATTAAATAAACAGGCCCTGGTCATGGTCACAGGCCCCGGTCATGGTCACAGGCCCTGGTCATGGTCACAGGCCCTGGTCATGGTCACAGACCCCGGTCATGGTCACTGGCCCTGGTCATGGTCACAGGCCCCGGTCATGGTCACTGGCCCTGGTCATGGTCACTGGCCCTGGTCATGGTCACTGGCCCTGGTCATGGTCACAGGCCCTGGTCATGGTCACAGGCCCCGGTCATGGTCACTGGCCCTGGTCATGGTCACAGGCCCCGGTCATGGTCATGGCCCTGGTCATGGTCACTGGCCCTGGTCATGGTCACAGGCCCTGGTCATGGTCACTGGCCCTGGTCATGGTCCCTGGCCCTGGTCATGGTCACAGGCCCTGGTCATTGGCCCTGGTCATGGTCATTGGCCCTGGTCATGGTCACTGGCCCTGGTCACTGGCCCTGGTCATGGTCACAGGCCCTGGTCATGGTCACTGGCCATTAAATAAACAGGCCCTGGTCATGGTCACAGGCCCCGGTCATGGTCACAGGCCCTGGTCATGGTCACAGGCCCTGGTCATGGTCACAGACCCTGGTCATGGTCACTGGCCCCGGTCATGGTCACTGGCCCTGGTCATGGTCACTGGCCCTGGTCATGGTCACTGGCCCTGGTCATGGTCACAGGCCCTGGTCATGGTCCCTGGCCCTGGTCATGGTCACAGGCCCTGGTCATTGGCCCTGGTCATGGTCATTGGCCCTGGTCATGGTCACTGGCCTGTCACTGGCCCTGGTCATGGTCACAGGCCCTGGTCATGGTCACTGGCCATTAAATAAACAGGCCCTGGTCATGGTCACAGGCCCCGGTCATGGTCACAGGCCCTGGTCATGGTCACGGGCCCCCAGTCATGGTCACTGGCCCTGGTCATGGTCACAGGCCCTGGTCATGGTCACTGGCCCTGGTCATGGTCACAGGCCCTGGTCATGGTCACTGGCCCTGGTCATGGTCACAGGCCCGGTCATGGTCACTGGCCCCGGTCATGGTCACTGGCCCCGGTCATGGTCACAGGCCCTGGTCATGGTCACTGGCCCTGGTCATGGTCACTGGTCCTGGTCATGGTAACTGGCCCCGGTCATGGTCACTTGCCCTGGTCATGGTCCCTGGCCCTGATCTCTGGCCCTGGTCATGGTCACTGGCCCTGGTCATGGTCACTGGCCCTGGTCATGGTCACTGGCCCCGGTCATGGTCACTGGCCCTGGTCATGGTCCCTGGCCCTGATCTCTGGCCCTGGTCATGATCTCTGGCCCTGGTCATGGTCCCTGGCCCTGGTCATGGTCCTGGTCACTGGTCCTGGTCATGATCTCTGGCCCTGGTCATGGTCACAGGCCCTGGTCATGGTCACTGGCCCTGGTCATGGTCACTGGCCGGTCAGGTAGGAATTATTACCGGGGAGATAAGCTAAACTGGAGACAAACATCAAACACTTTATAGGATTCTTTCTTTCTTTTTTTTGTTACTAGTAGAAGCATCCTCCTCGTCTCCATGTAACTTTCGTCTACACGTCAGCAAGATCTTCTCCTCCAAAACATTTAAGGGCAATTAAATAAAGCCCATAATCATAGCGCCCCCTACTGACCTGCTTGTTGGCCGTCGGGCTTGATGTTCTCCCGCTCGGATGTTGTCTGAGTGGAGTAGATTGAGGACAGCAGGTTGAGGGAATTGACCAGCTGGTTCTGGATGGAGCTGAGTTTGGACGCCGGTTGCTTGATGGCACTGGCCAGATCGGGATATCCATGTTCTAGACAAGTCCACTGTTCCTGTAACAGATCCTGGATCCGTTTTACGTATTGTCCGACAGAAGCATCTGCGGGAGGTTGATGGATAATGGGGCAATGCCTTAGATTTGTGGGTTCCTCATGAGTGCGGGCTGTTATGTTATCACACGGTTGGGGTTGGAGGGTTGCTGGACCTTCTTCCACATCCGCCTTTGTAACGTTCTCTGCTTCCTTTCTCCTACATTCAATATTATCATCCACCACCATGTTATCTTGGGCAGTGGCGTCACCCTGCTGGTTGGACATGGTCACACTAAAGTCCGTGTCATCCGGCGGCGGGTCTAGGTCTATCGGTAGGACGCCGCACCCTACTGACCGCGTCTCAACACCGATGTTTGCATAAGTGTCTTTATCCAAACGTTCCTTTCTCTCCACGTCTTGGTGGTCTTCAGTGTTGACCCCGCTATCTCTATACTGTTTATCCTCTACTTCTCTTCTGCTTTCCTCTGCGCTCTCTAACATATTGGTCAGATCTGTCATGTACACGTCCTTGGCCTTCAGCTCGTTATTCTGCTTGTCCACCAGCACCCTCAGGTTGTGCGCTTCCTTGGCGCGGTCGTCCAGTCGTTTGGTCAGATCTGTCACCTGCTGTTTAATGGTTGAGAATGGCGAGTCGCTGGGGCTGTCATAGCTCAGCTGTCCGTTCATCTCCACATTGCCACTCTCCAAACCTCTTGCTTTACTTTCCAACAATTCGGACTCTTCTTGATCCTTTAAATGCTCTAAAAACTGAGAAAGCGACTTGAGCTGCGAGTTCAGTTTATTGTTTTTCCCTTCCAGGACATAGATGGTTTTCTGGAGTTCCGGAATGGTTTGTATCTGTTCTTCAAGTTCTTTGATCTTTTTGAAGGCGGCAGCCAATTGGTCATCGGTCTGGATACGTGAAGAGCCCACCGGCTCCTCCGAGGAGCGCAGTCTACCGCCGGGGACGTTAGGTGCAGCCTTTATATAGTGGCTTGGATCAGAAGACATTGAGCTCTGTGGGAGGCTGGCGGGAAGACTCGACGCTCGAGCGAATTGTGGGCGATCCCTGAAGACGCTGAAATCGTCAGGCGCCAGCTCCTGCGGGGCGGCATCGCTCGTACTGTCCTTCCTCCGATAGTTTAACTCGTGAACGTACCTCAACCGTAGAGAGGAGTCGTTAGCAGAGAACACGTGAGAGTCCTTAGCGTCGGCTCTGTAGCTATTGGGGCTCCAGGTTCTGCTGGAGGCGGCAGAGTAGGACTGTGACCCATTCTCCGGCACGCTGAAGTTACGGGGCAGCGTGCTGAACTTGGATTGCTTTGCTCGTCGGTGGATGTGGATCCTCTTGATTGTGTTCCCTTTCTCTATATCGTGCACGTACTTCAGAAAGTCGAGGTCCAGGTGAAACCCATACGGGGTCTCCACCGAATACGAGACGCCATTCTCTGTTAGTTTCTCCTTTGATGCAACATTTTCTCCTTGGGGGGAAAAAAAGAAACAAAAAAGAAATTTAATAATCTGAAATAATCTGAGGCTCAAACATTCATATAAGCAACTTCAGCCTGTTCAGCATTTAGTGTCTCCTGCATTAGAGAAGCCTCAGTCCCTGGTGATCAGAGCACAGATAACACTCCGGACTGCAGGTTATCTGCTAATCAATGTGTCCTGCACCAGCAGAATAGTGAGTGCAGCTCTGGAGTATAACACAGGAGGTAACTCAGGATCAGTAATGTATGTATGTACACAGTGACTGCACCAGCAGAATAGTGAGTGCAGCTCTGGAGTATAATACAGGAGGTAACTCAGGATCAGTAATGTAATGTATGTACACAGTGACTGCACCAGCAGAATAGTGAGTGCAGCTCTGGAGGATAATACAGGAGGTAACTCAGGATCAGTAATGTAATGTATGTACACAGTGACTGCACCAGCAGAATAGTGAGTGCAGCTCTGGAGTATAATACAGGAGGTAACTCAGGATCAGTAATGTAATGTATGTACACAGTGACTGCACCAGCAGAATAGTGAGTGCAGCTCTGGGTATAATACAGGAGGTAACTCAGGATCAGTAATGTAATGTATGTACACAGTGACTGCACCAGCAGAATAGTGAGTGCAGCTCTGGGTATAATACAGGAGGTAACTCAGGATCAGTAATGTAATGTATGTACACAGTGACTGCACCAGCAGAATAGTGAGTGCAGCTCTGGAGTATAATACAGGAGGTAACTCAGGATCAGTAATGTAATGTATGTACACAGTGACTGCACCAGCAGAATAGTGAGTGCAGCTCTGGAGATAATACAGGAGGTAACTCAGGATCAGTTATGTAATGTATGTACACAGTGACTGCACCAGCAGAATAGTGAGTGCAGCTCTGGAGGATAATACAGGAGGTAACTCAGGATCAGTAATGTAATGTATGTACACAGTGACTGCACCAGCAGAATAGTGAGTGCAGCTCTGGAGTATAATACAGGAGGTAACTCAGGATCAGTAATGTAATGTATGTACACAGTGACTGCACCAGCAGAATAGTGACTGCAGCTCTGGAGGATAATACAGGAGGTAACTCAGGATCAGTAATGTAGTTTTGCTTCATTCACATTAATACAGAAAACATTAGTTTAGTAGGTGATGACCCGTTTTACAGAGTTTGATAGAAAAAGTGAAGTGAAATGCTAATGACGCCTGGTGGTTTACATTGGTGATTAATCAGAGCGCTCGTGGATGTTACAGAGCAGCAGAATTAGATTAATGGATTTAATAAGCAGCAGAAGGACCGGATACATCATTTGGCTCTTGTAGATTATTTTAGGACTCACAGACTGTAAATTTTGGGGGGGATTTTCCTTAAAGGCGACTTATGAATTATATTTTTACTAGATGGGAGCCGGATGCAGTCACATTGGGGGGCGGTGACATCACGATGGGGGCGAGCATTGTGGCGCTGGGGCAGCAGCCGTGTCCCCCCTGTGCACACTGTCCGCCCCCCCATGCGTGCTCTGTGGTCACTGTTCGGCCACCCCCTGTGATGTCTTTGTGCCCCCACCGTGGTCGCTCTCTGGCCTCCCCCTGTATTGCTCACTCTGCTCCCACTGTGGTAGATCTGATTTCCCCCCACCCTCCGTGGTGGTCGCTTTCTGCCCTTTTCCCCTGTGCTCACTCTCATGCTGCGGGTGAGAGTGGGCAGAGCGGGGTGAGCAGGGGAGAGGGGCAGAGCGTGAGGAGAGCGGAGCAGGGCAGGGGGGCAGGGGAGAGTGGAGTAGAGCGGGGGGGCGAGGGCGAGCGAAGCAGAGGGGGTGAGAGCGGAACAAAAGGGGGCAAGAGCGGAGCGAGAGAGAGCGGAGCAGAGAAGGAAATGAGCGCGGGGGCGAGCGGAGCAGAATGAGGGAGAGCGAAGCAGAGTGGGGGGAGAGTGGAGCAGAGGGGGGAGAGTGAAGCAGAGCGGGGGGAGGAGAGCAGAGGGGGGGAGAGAAGAGCAGAGCAGGGGGGGAGAGCAGAGCAGGGGGGGAGTGCAGCAGAGCGGGAGGAGAGCAGAGCGGGGGGAGAGCAGAGCAGAGCGGGGGAAATGCAGAGCAGAGCAGGGGGAGAGCAGAGCAGAGGGGGGAGGAGCAGAGCAGAGGGGGGGGAGAGCAGAGCAGAGCGGGGGGGAGAGCAGAGCAGAGCGGGGGGGAGAGCAGAGGGGGGAGAGCAGAGCAGAGCGGGGGGAGAGCAGAGCAGAGGGGGGGGAGAGCAGAGCAGAGGGGGGAGAGCAGAGCAGAGGGGGGAGAGCAGAGCGGGGGGAGAGCAGAGCAGAGGGGGGAGAGCAGAGCAGAGGGGGGCGGAGGAGCAGAGCAGAGGGGGGAGAGCAGAGCAGAGGGGGGAGAGCAGAGCGGGGGGGAGAGCAGAGCAGAGGGGGGGAGAGCAGAGCAGAGGGGGGAGAGTGGAGCAGAGCGGGGGGAGAGGTGGAGCAGAGCGGGGGGAGAGCAGGGCAGAGGGGGGGAGAGCAGAGCAGAGCGGGGGGAGAAGCAGAGCAGAGCAGGGGGGGAGAGGCAGAGCAGAGGGGGGAGAGCAGGCAGGGGGGGAGAGCAGAGCAGAGGGGGGGAGAGCAGAGCAGAGCGGGGGGAGAGCAGAGCAGGGGGGGAGAGCAGAGCAGAGCGGGGGGGAGAGCAGAGCAGAGGGGGGAGAGCAGAGCAGAGGGGGGAGAGCAGAGCAGAGCGGGGGGAGAGCAGAGCAGAGGGGGGAGAGAGCAGAGCAGAGGGGGGAGAGCGAGCAGAGGAGAGCGACAGAGGGGAGAGCAGAGAGGGGGGGAGAGCAGAGCAGAGGGGGGAGAGCAGAGCAGAGGGGGGAGAGTGGAGCAGAGCGGGGGGAGAGTGGGGCAGAGGGGGGGAGAGCAGAGCAGAGCGGGGGGAGAGCAGAGCAGAGCGGGGGGAGACAGAGCAGAGCGGGGGGAGAGAGCAGAGCAGGGGGGAGAGAGCAGAGCGGGGGGAGAGCAGAGCAGAGGGGGGGAGAGCAGAGCAGAGCGGGGGGAGAGCAGAGCAGAGGGGGGAGAGCAGAGCAGAGGGGGAGAGCAGAGCAGAGGGGGGAGAGCAGAGCAGAGCGGGGGGAGAGCAGAGCAGAGGGGGGAGAGCAGAGCAGAGGGGGGAGAGCAGAGCAGAGCGGGGGGAGAGCAGAGCAGAGGGGGGGAGAGCAGAGCAGAGTGGGGGAGAGAGCAGAGGGGGGAGAGTGGAGCAGAGCGGGGGGAGAGCAGAGCAGAGCAGGGGGAGAGCAGAGCAGAGCGGGGGGAGAGCAGAGCAGAGCGGGGGGGAGAGCAGAGCAGAGCGGGGGGAGAGCAGAGCGGGGAAGAGCAGAGTAGAGCGGGGGGAAAGCAGAGCAGAGGGGGGAGAGTGGAACAGAGGGGGGAGAGTGGAGCAGAGGGGGGAGAGTGGAGCAGAGGGGGGAGAGTGGAGCAGAGGGGGGAGAGTGGAGCAGAGCAGGGAGAGTGGAGCAGAGCGGGGGGAGAGCAGAGCAGAGCGAGGGAGAGCAGAGCAGAGTGGGGGGAGAGCAGAGCAGAGTGGGGGGAGAGCAGAGCAGAGTGGGGGGAGAGCAGAGCAGAGTGGGGGGAGAGCAGAGCAGAGTGGGGGGAGAGCGGAGTAGAGCGGGGGGAGAGCAGAGCAGAACAGAGCGGGGGGAGAACAGAGCAGGGAATGGGGAGCGGAGTGGAGAGAGGGAGCAGATCAGTGCGAGGGAGAGTGGGGAAGAGTGGAGGGTGAGCAGTAGATACTGGGGGAGATCAGGAGAGCCGCTATCTGTACCTGCTCTCTGCACCCCTCTCCTGTCATGTGATCTGTGACTCTGTCCTTGACTGTGACATCACCGCAGGTCCTGGAGTTTCTCTGATGATGGGTTTGTGGGGGTGTTGCGGGGTGCGGGTGATCAGGTGGCAGAGGTGGTTGCAGCAGGGCTGTCAGCCAGGAGTGTGACGATCACCATATTGGGACACCTATCACTTGGCGTCCCACATACTTCGAGTCGGCGCGGTGGATTGTGGGATTCTGAGACATTCAGATGGAAGTGGATGACTGACAATTTAAGACAATGATGTCAGAAGATCAGCCAATCAGAGGCCATTGTGTAATTGTCAGCCCGTCCCTCGCGGGGGATCATAGACCGGCTGACGAGGACAGCAGGGAGTAACAGGTAAGAAGAATTTATTCCCAGCATATAGTAAACCAGGATAGCTCGTCCCATCACAACTGTCATTAGAGTGTAACCAGGTCACAGGTCAGTGATATACAGAACTAGGAGGAACACAACATAAGATCGTAATGGTGCGAAAAAAAAGAGGTGCAATATGAGAACAATAATGTGTCATTTGTGTAGCTCAGTGCAACAATGTATCATATCATAAGACTGGAGGTGAATGTGCTGTCTAAGTGCGCCGTCTAAGCGCATGTGCAGATTACATGCTGAAGTTGGCCTGTGTGAGACCTGCGGCGACCGGACATGACGTGAGCCCGGCGTCATGTGACCGTGTCGCAGCGGTGACGTTGCGGGCGCGAGATTTAAATCGTGCCCGCGCTCTGCAGGCTGGAATGATGCCCATTAGGGTGTAATAGAGCGGCGAGGCGGGGGTAGCGCGGCACAGGGGACCCGCCTACCCGTCACTGACACCGCGAGGAACGCCCCTCTGTCCGGGATTTTGTAAGTTTACAAACTACTTTATTCTACTCCTATAACACTACAATAGGTCACACAGGGATGGCTGAGATAGTAGAGTAAGGCTGGAGGGTCAAGTAGTCACAGGTTAGGAAGGTGACTTCGGGTGACAGGTTCCCTTTAAGTTTTTTTCAGAATCAATCAATACATCAATAATTGCATAACTATCACAATGCAGTCAGCCAAATGTTTTCTGTTGAATGAATATACAGAAGCTTCCACACTGATACACTGATATAGGTGCTGCTTTTTGCCCATCCACTATAGAATACAGTATAAATAGATCAAATTTACCCACAGTTCAGCACCGCCCTACATCTCCTCATCTCTAACTACCATCCTACCCGTCCTCTCCACAGTTCTGCACCGCCCTACATCTCCTCATCTCAACTACCCTCCTACCTCCTCTCCAGTTCGCACGCCTACATCACCTATCTCCAACTACCATCCACCTCCTCTCCACAGTTCTGCACCGCCCTACATCTCCACCTCATCTCCAACTACCATCCCACCCGTCCTCTCCACAGTTCTGCACCGCCCTACATCTCACTCATCTCCAACTACCATCCCACCCGTCCTCTCTTCAGTTCAGCACCGCCCTACATCTCCTCATCTCTAACTACCATCCTACCCGTCCTCTCCCCAGTTCAGCACCGCCCTACATCTCCACCTCATCTCCAACTACCATCCCACCCGTCCTCTCTTCAGTTCAGCACCGCCCTACATCTCCTCATCTCCAACTACCATCCTACCCGTCCTCTCCACAGTTCTGCACCGCCCTGCATCTCCTAATCTCCAACTACCATCCTGTCTTCTGCACAGTTCTGCACTGTCCTACATCTCCTCATCTCCAACTACCATCCTACCCGTCCTCGCCACAGTTCTGCACTGTCCTACATCTCCTCATCTCTGTCTACCATCCTACCCGTCCTCTCCACAGAGCTGCACTGCCCTACATCTCCTTATCTCCATCTACTACCATATCCATCCTCTACATCAGGGGTGGGGAACTCCAGTCCTCGAGGGCCGCAATCAGTGCAGGTTTTCACGATTTCCTTAGTATTGCACAGGGATTGGAATCATCACCAGTGCAAGTGATTATGTTATCACCTGTGCAAAACTAAGGAAATCGTGAAAACCTGCACTGATTGCGGCCCTCGAGGACTGGAGTTCCCCACCCCTGCTCTACATAGTTCTGCATCATACATCTCATCATTCATGGCTATCACCCTTCCCAACCTCTCCAAAGTGCTCCACCACCCCACCCTTCCTCCTCATCTCTGGCATACCGTACATACCATTAGTATTCTCCATAGTTGCTCCTGCGGTTAACTAGAAAGCTTCATCCACGTAGAAAAATGGGTTACAACCTAGAAAAGGAAGGAAAAACACAAGTAAATGTCAACCATTGCATAGACTAAACCAGCTGAGACGTCACACAAAGCTCCTGAAGATGCAAACTCCATACACAAAATCAATGCAATCCCTCCATTCAGCTCCGCTCCCCGTCCTACCGCCTCCGCTCACCTACAAATAACTCGGCTCCTTCTCACCAGGTGTTTATTTACTTGGGGAAAAAATCACTTTATAGATCAAAAATAAAACCGCCCTGACGGAACAGATTGTTCTCGCTGCAGTACTTGTGTCGGCAGTGTTATTTTGTGAAATTAAGTGCCCCCTCCACAATGTACATGTCACATCGATTTCCCTGTGAAAGACATCATGACGGATGGAGGATGCAGGAATAATTTCACAGCCGTTCTCTTCACTCTGGATCTGTCGTCAACCCCCATAGCCGCTCATCACCATCATCGCCCCCCATAGCCAGCCATCATCATCATCGCCCCCCATAGCCGCTCATCATCATCATCACCCCCCATAGCCGCTCATCATCATCACCCCCCATAGCCAGCCATCATCATCATCGCCCCCCCATAGCCGCTCATCATCATCATCACCCCCCATAGCCAGCCATCATCATCATCGCCCCCATAGCCGCTCATCATCATCATCACCCCCATAGCCGCTCATCATCGCCCCCCATAGCCAGCCATCATCATCATCGCCCCCCATAGCCGCTCATCATCATCATCACCCCCCATAGCCAGCCATCATCATCATCGCCCCCCATAGCCGCTCATCATCATCATCACCCCCCATAGCCGCTCATTATCATCATCGCCCCCCATAGCCAGCCATCATCATCATCGCCCCCCATAGCCGCTCATCATCATCATCACCCCCCATAGACCCATAGCCGCTCATCATCATCATCACCCCCGCATAACCAGCCATGATCATCGCCCCCCATAGCCGCTCATCATCATCATCACCCCCCATAGCCGCTCATCATCATCATCGCCCCCCATAGCCAGCTATCATTGTCGTCAGATCCCCCCATAGCCGCTCATCATCATCATCGCCCCCCATAGCCAGCCATCATCATCATCGCCCCCATAGCCAGCCATCATTGTCGTCAGATCCCCCATAGCCGCTCATCATCATCATCGCCCCCCATAGCCAGCTATCATTGTCGTCAGATCCCCCATAGCCGCTCATCATCATCATCGCCCCCCATAGCCAGCCATCATCATCATCGCCCCCCATAGCCAGCCATCATTGTCGTCAACCCCCGTAGCCGCTCATCATCATCATCGCCCCCCATAGCCAGCTATCATTGTCGTCAACCCCCGTAGCCGCTCATCATCATCATCGCCCCCCATAGCCAGCTATCATTGTCGTCAGATCCCCCCATAGCCGCTCATCATCATCATCGCCCCCCATAGCCAGCCATCATCATCATCGCCCCCCATAGCCAGCTATCATTGTCGTCAACCCCCGTAGCCGCTCATCATCATCATCGCCCCCCATAGCCAGCTATCATTGTCGTCAGATCCCCCCATAGCCGCTCATCATCATCGCCCCCATAGTCAGCCATCATTGTCATCGCACCCCATAGCCGCTCATCATCATCATCGTCCCCCATAACCGTGTGGCGCCCCGCAACGCGTCACAGGAGGGTATTGCAGCCATAAATGCAGCAGCAATATTCTCTGACCCAGCAGTTATGTGGTTAACTTAGAGATCCATACTCTGCATGCCTCACTTAGCATAGAGGGCCAATCAAGGTCCTGGTGGGCGGAGTGCAAGGGTAGTGTGTAGTGGAAGTTTAGTCCAGGCTTAGAGAGTTCTAGCCTCGGGTCTGGAGAAGTAACAGCAACTTAGAAGACCTCTGCAGATTCCCAGCTCTGCAACCTAGGAGAGGGGGTTGCACAGTCGGTGCAGCCCCCTGGCCACCTTCTACCCCCATCTCCTCACTTTCACCACGGTTGAGCACCATTACTCCCGGTGCATCACCAACCGAACTTGGGCATCAATATGCGGGTCCAAAACTACCCCGTGCCCTTATACAGCCGGTTTGCTGGTACTGAAGCTGGCAGCAGTTCAGCTCTGCTATGCGAACCAGAAGAGTGGAGGAGCAGCTCTACAGGAGCACCCCACTATCGCCAAATCCAGTCGTCTAACCAGCGGTGTACCCACCAAGGGACCCAAGGCTCCCCAAAACATCCATCACGTATACTTTGGATAGGGCATTGAAGCAGCCTCCCTGTACCCGACCTGGTATTCCTGGGCGACAACGGCATTACTTAGTTAGAATGGAGGAACACCGCGGATCTCTGAGGGACACCATTACTGCTGAGTCCACCCGGTCCACTACCTACAAACTGTATGCCATGTACTGCCTGCTGGTTACAGTAAAGAACCCGTTACAGAGACTTACAGTGTCCGTGCTTTCTTATGACTACGTCCGTCTGCACACAAGGTAACCGCAGCTGCCGCACAACATCTTAAGCAGCTCCAGCCTCCGGGGATCACCGCTCAGCCTGTGTGGAGAGCGTTCCATCTTGCTGCTATCCATCCCCCGGAGGCCTCGCAGCGTCGGTAAAGTTACTGAACTACTCATAGGTGGCGTCACAAACAATTAACCCCTTAATCTGTTCCCACAAGACGTCTCTTCTTTTTGATCTGCACTCAACCGGGCCCCACTACCGGCAGGCACGGTCCACCCGTGACAAGGAGGAAGAAGCTACAGCCTGTCTAAACCGGAGTCCGGCCACGGTGGAGTCAACCTTCCATCATTGCCATCACCCCCATAGCAGTCCATGATTGCCATCGCCCCCCATAGCCAGCCATCATTGTCATCAACCCCCATAGCCAGCCATCATCATCATGCCCCCCCATAGCCAGCTATCATTGTCGTCAGATCCCCCCATAGCCGCTCATCATCATCGCCCCCATAGTCAGCCATCATTGCCATCGCACCCCATAGCCGCTCATCATCATCATCGTCCCCCATAACCAGCTATCATTGTCGCCACCCCCCCCCATAGCCAGTCATCATCATCATTGCCCCCCATAACCGTCCATCATTGCCATCGCCCCCCATAGCCGTCCATCATTGCCATCGCCCCCATAGCCGTCCATCATTGCCATCGCCCCCCATAGATGTCCATCATTGCCATCGCCCCCCCATAGCCAGCCTTCATTGTCATCAACCCCCATAGCCAGCCATCATCATCATCATCGCCCCCCATAGCCAGCTATCATTGTCGTCAGATCCCTCCATAGCCGCTCATCATCGTCCCCCATAGCCGCCCATCATCGTCATCACCCCCCATAGCCAGCCGTCATCATCATCGCCCCCCATAGCCAGCTATCATTGTCGTCATTGCCCCCCATAGCCAGCCATCATCATCATCGCCCCCCATAGCCAACTATCATTGTCGTCAACCCCCATAGCCAGCCATCATCATCATCGCCCCCCATAGCCAGCAATCATTGTCGTCAGATCCCCCCATAGCCGCTCATCATCATCACCCCCATAGCCAGCCATCATCATCATCGCCCCCCATAGCCAACTATCATTGTCGTCAACCCCCATAGCCAGCCATCATCATCATCGCCCCCCATAGCCAGCTATCATTGTCATCAGATCTCCCCATAGCCATCATCATCATCGCCCCCCATAGCCAGCTATCATTGTCGTCAACCCCCATACCAGCTGTTTTTTTATTTGCACTACACCGGCATATAAACTGCACCCCAGCAATGTAGACCACACATAGTGTTAGAATAGGACCCGGTGAGTTTGAGAGCACTTTGGCGCAGTTACCGGGCTCTTCGCAGTGACCTCAGTGATGAAGCTGAGTCTCTTAATTCATTTATTCCAGTATAGTATTTACTATGTTCACTTATCCCATATGCATTCCTTAGCTGCACAGACAATCCTGCAATTCATGTTATAGCCATTAAGCTTTTTCCCCTCCACAAATGTGTTCAGTGTTGCAGCAACTTCTTTATATTAAGTCAACCCCCATAGCCGCTCATCATCATCATCGCCCCCCATAGCCAGCTATCATTGTCGTCAGATCCCCCATAGCCGCTCATCATCATCATCACCCTCCATAGCCGCTCATCATCATCATCACCCTCCATAGCCAGCTATCATTGTCGTCAACCCCCATAGCCGCTCATCATCATCATCACCCTCCATAGCCAGCTATCATGTCGTCACCCATAGCCTCATCATCACATACTCCATAGCACTATCATTGTCGTCAACCCCCATAGCAGCCATCATCATCATCACCCTCCATAGCCGCCATCATCATCATCATCCCCTCCATAGCCATCACATTGTCGTCAACCCCATAGCGGCCCATTCATCATCGCCCCATAACGCCATTATTGTCGCAATCCCCAATAGTGCACACATATTTTACCTCGGATTTCATAGCTTAATAAATGCAAAATCAAAGAAGCAACCTCTTCATTCCCTCTGGCGAACGTCACTGCTATTCGCTCTGTACTTGATCATAAAAATTTGCATATCTTACATAACGTTTGCACATAAAAAAAAAGAGATTTAACAAGTGACAGCAGAAATGAGATGCAATTACTCGCCCCGTGCATTAACGAATACATAATCCAGTCCGAGAGGAGAGAGAGAAAGAGAGAGGGACAGGGAAAGACATAACAACCGCCACCATCACCTCATTAACACCATCGTCACCTCTGGAGCAGAGGACAGAGGATGGAGGACGGGGAACGGAGAACAGAGGACGGAGGACGGAGGATGGAGATGGAGAACAGAGGACGGAGGATGGACAACGGAGGACAGAGGATGGATAACAGAGGATGGAGAACAGAGGATAGAGAACAGAGGACGGAGAACGGAGGATGGAGAACAGAGGACGGAGGATGGAGAACGGAGGACGGAGGATGGAGAACGGAGGATGGAGGACAGAGGATGGAGAACGTAGGATAGAGAACAGAGGACTGAGAATGAAGGACGGAGGAGGGAGAACGTAGGATGGAGGACAGAGGGTGGAGGATGGAGAACGGAGGACGGAGTAGGGAGAATGTAGGATGTAGGACGGAGGACAGAGGATGGAGGACGGAGAACGTAGGATGGAGGACAGAGAACGGAGGCTTCTCTGCATTGCAGCTGGTTTAGAATGGAGAAGAGAAAAAAAAAGAAAAGAAATCCCCATTGGGGAAGGAAGGAAATAACGGAGGATGCAATCACATTCCCGGCTGCGACATTCCGCTTCTCTCCTACCGGACGTTCCCTTCTCTCGCAGACCTGCGCCCATTGTAGGGGATGTTTACAGCGCGACTGTCCTCACTATTCCCAGGTGACCGATGACCTTCACACAGAGCAAATAATACAACGTGTCGGGATGTGACGGATCGCGGGATCGCGGCAGCTGCTGATTCTAGATTTCACTGAGCAGAAAAAAGTGATGAAACTAAACATGAAATAAACCCGGAACAACGACAGATGAAGACGAGCGGCGTCCACTGTGTACAGACCAGTCCTCAATAATCTAATGTATAAACAGGAGTGCGTATATACATGTGTATGAAGCCCCGCCCATTCCAAATAGTCCCACCCAATCCACAGAGCTGAGTGTATGTATCAAGTCCTGCCCACTCTACATAGCCCCGCCCACTCCACATAGCTGTGTGTATGTATCAAGTCACACCCACTCTACATAGCCACGCCCACTCCACATAGCTGTGTGTATGTATCAAGCCCTGCCCATTCCATATAGTCCCACCCAATCCACAGAGCTGAGTGTATGTATCAAGTCACACCCACTCTACATAGCCACGCCCACTCCACACAGCTGAGTGTATGTATCAAGTCACACCCACTCTACATAGCCCCGCCCACTCCACACAGCTGAGTGTATGTATCAAGCCCTGCCCATTCCATATAGTCCCACCCAATCCACAGAGCTGAGTGTATGTATCAAATCCTGCCCACTCCACATAGCCACACCCACTCCACATAGCTGTGTGTATGTATCAAGTCCCACCCATTCCGCCTAGCCACGACCACTCTACATAGCCACACCCACTCTACATAGCCACACCCACTCTACATAGCCACACCCACTCTACATAGCCACACCCACTTTGCAGCCTGCATCTCCACATATCCCCACCTTCTCCACATAACCCTGCCCTGGGACTATGAAGGGGCTATACATGTGCAGCAATATGAAAGGGGCAGGGCTACCAGGAGGGATGGAGCTATGAAGGGGCGGGGGTTACTGGGAGAGGTGAGGCTATGATACATACACACACATACATAACCATATATGGGCAATATTACCATATATGAGCATTACAACCATTTATGGGCATTATGCCAGGGCAACACCAGGCTCTACAGCAAGTCTAATATATAAAGCTAAGTATGTGTATGTATATGTGTGTATGTATCAAGCCCTGCCCATTCCACATAGACACAACCACTCTGCATAGCCCGGCCACTCCACAAAGCTAGGTGTATGTGCATAGCCCCGCACACTCATATCCCCACCTCTTCCACATAGCTCCGCCCCTGGGACTGTGTGGAGGGGTGGAGCTATGAAGGGGTGAGGCTATACATGGGGGCGGCACTATGCAAGAGGCAGGGCTACTGTGAGGGGTGGGGCTATGTGTAGGGGTGACGCTATGAAGGGGCCGGGCTATGATACATACACACATGCATACATCACCATAGGTGGGTAATATTACTATATAGAAGCATTACAACCATATATGGGCATCACGCCCGGGCACTGCCAGGCTCTACAGCTGGTGTACTATAATCATGGGCTCACCTGCCCGGTAAGGTGAGACGCCATTAACAGCGATTCTGAACAGAATCTTACACGTGACCCTCCAATTCCTCCTTGGCATCCCCGGGATCTGCAGATCACATCAGGAATGAATCCAAGAGATCCCCGAAGGCAAAGCAAAGAAAAAGACTAAATCTATTCCTGATTGCAGAGTTCCTCCCCGAGGAGCTTGGTCCCCGCAGGGATCCATTGTCTTCTCCATGTCGAGTTTATAACAAATTACATTTATTTATACTATAAACTTGGAGCAATGATATAAGAGCAATGAGGTGCTGATATCTGATGACAGCCATAGACATGACCGTGACAGCAGAGTAAAGTGCTGTGGAAGTAATAATGCTATAGAAATGACTAAATATTATTATTATTATCATTATATAGCACAACGTGTCGGGTTTGGGATGTGAGATACAATGTAATCGCGGCTGCTGCGCTTTCCTATATTCAATTAAAGTCGTAGAAGAAACTGGAAAAAAAGAAAAACAAAATAAAAAAATAAAGAAATCCCGGCCTCGGCCTGTGTAATAATGAACTCCAGCCCCGGCCACAATGTAGAACATTGTCCAGACAGAGGAGATCACAGCAGATCACAGCAAATCACAGGAGATCACAGCAGATCACAGGAGATCACAGGAGATCACAGGAGATCACAGCAGATCACAGGAGATCACAGCAGATCACAGGAGATCACAGCAGATCACAGCATATCACAGCAGATCACAGCAGATCACAGCAGATCTGCCTGGCTGGAGGGAACCTCCTGAACATTAGTATGCGCAGTGGATTATTCATCTTCTTAGCCTTCACAGTAACAGACTCCAGACCCCGAATGGCCGCGAGCTGCAGTTTATCTTCAAAAAAACGGCACGAAATGTGGACTGGAATTCTAAGCGCCGGATACAATGTGACTTTATTTTTGTTACGGGGCTTTAAGATGGGAGAGGAGGAAAGAGATGATGGAGGGGGAGGAGGGATGTGCGGCCGCATAATGTGCAGGACGATTACAGGTAAAAATGATTTGTTTCGGCTGCTTTCACACTGCGATGTTGTTAGGTTGGTTTCACACTACGATTTTGTGAAATCCGATAGAAATCAGGCAGCATCGGATCCGAATTTGCCCCCATGTGATCCTCTGGGGATCGGACCGATCCAGATGTGCACTAAATGGCATCCGAATTGCGTCCAATCCGATTTTTTCCAATTTCTTTCCAGTGCAAAAATCACAGACTGCTCTGATCTTTACATCCGAATCAAAAACGGATAGAATCGGATCTGACAAATCGGAGGGCAATTTGGCCAAATCCATCCGATCCCTGGTTTTTAACATGGGGCCCTATGTAGCAGGGTCCGAGGGAACATCTGATGTCTCCTCAGACCCAATCTTAGAGTACTGACCATGCTCAACACTAAAACTGCTCCTAACCATCTAATTTCACTTCCACAATGTACAGTATATACATACATTGCAGAAGTCAAATTAAGTGAAGCAGGGGTTAAAAATAAGAATATGTATGCTCACCTGTCCACGAGTCCCCCGGCGTCTCCAGCGCCTCCTGCCTGTAGGACCTGCCGTGATGTCACACTCACATGAACGGTTACCGCGGTAACCGGTCATATGACTGTGACATCACGCAAGGTCCTAGGATCAGAAGATACAGCTGGAGACGCCGGGGGACTCGTGGACAGGCGAGAATGAAGATGTTTTTTTATTTTTTAGTCCGGAGGAGAGGGAGAAGAGGGGGAAACACAGGGAAGAAGCGGGAAGCACCAGGGGAGAAGAGGGGAGAAGCGGGAGACCCTCATGTTAGATCAATATATATATATATATATATATATATATGTGTTGCTTATTTTGTGCCTAATGTGCATTAAAATCCGCAGGAAGTGATTGTGTTGGAAGGGGGGCAGGATATGACTTTTTTTTGATCAAAGTATCCAAGCTTTATTGAAACAGACACAAAGCAACAGAAAATCTGCATCAAAAATGCCCTGTGCGTACAGAGAAGGTTTTGCTGCATTTTTCTGCCAGTAGGTGTAGATTTAGGAAATCAAAGATCTGCAGCACAGACTCAGCGCATGACCAAGACTCGGCGTGTGACCAAGACTCGGCGCGTGAACTAGACTCGGCGCGTGAACTAGACTCGGCGCGTGAACTAGACTCGGCGCGTGAACAAGACTCGGCGCGTGAACAAGACTCGGCGCGTGAACAAGACTCGGCGCCGTGAACAAGACTCGGCGAGTGAACAAGACTCGGCGTGTGAACAAGACTCGGCGCGTGAACAAGACTCGGCGCGTGAACAAGACTCGGCGCGTGAACAAGATCGGCGCGTGAACAAGACTCGGCGACGTGAACAAGACTCGGCGCGTGAACTAGACTCGGCGCGTGAACAAGACGGCGCGTGAACAGACTCGGCGCGTGAACAAGACTCGGCGCGTGAACAAGACTCGGCGCGTGAACAAGACTCGGCGACGTGAACAAGACTCGGCGAGTGAACAAGACTCAGCAGGTGAACAAGACTCAGCGTTCAATAAAGTTGGATCCAAAATGGCCGACTTCAAAATGGCCACCAAGGTCACCCCCATCTGGAAAAGTTTTCCCCCTCCCATATACTAATGTGCCACATACAGGAAGTGGATATCACCAACCATTTCCATTTTATTTAGGTGTATCCATATAAATGACCCACCCTGTAGAGTGAAGCTTTACATACAGACTCAACAGCGCCCAGGCTCAACAGCGCCCAGGCTCAACAGCGCCCAGGCTCAACAGCGCCCAGACTCAACAGCGCCCAGACTCAACAGCGCCCAGACTCAACAGCGCCCAGGCTTAACAGCGCCCAGGCTCAACAGCGCCCAGACTCAACAGCGCCCAGACTCAACAGCGCCCAGGCTCAACAGCGCCCAGACTCAACAGCGCCCAGACTCAACAGCGCCCAGGCTCAACAGCGCCCAGACTCAACAGCGCCAGACTCAACAGCGCCCAGACTCAACAGCGCCCAGACTCAACAGCGCCCAGGCTCAACAGCGCCCAGGCTCAACAGCGCCCAGACTCAACAGCGCCAGGCTCAACAGCGCCCAGGCTCAACAGCGCCCAGACTCAACAGCGCCAAGACTCAACAGCGCCCAGACTCAACAGCGCCCAGACTCAACAGCGCCCAGGCTCAACAGCGCCCAGGCTCAACAGCGCCAGGCTCAACAGCGCCCAGGCTCGACAGCGTCCAGGCTCAACAGCGCCCAGACTCAACAGCGCCCAGGCTCAACAGCGCCCAGGCTCAACAGCGCCCAGGCTCAACAGCGCCCAGACTCAACAGCGCCCAGGCTCAACAGCGCCCAGACTATACTGAAGGATATACATTTCCAGGCTGCACAAATCATCACAAAGATATGAAGGTCTAAAATAGACAAAAAAAAAGGGAAAAAGTGTCCAGAGCTGCAGATATAGAGTCGCCCTCCCATCGGGGCCTCTCCAAACATCAGCGGAGAATCATTTTTTCTCACATAAACGGTCTGATTACAGCTGCCGATGGAAGTCTGGAGATGAGGAACGGAGATGGTAACAGAAGGTGCCGCTGCTTCATAGTGGATGTTTCAGCTCAACCCCCTCATGCTGGATTCACAGATACACTGCTCAGTCCTGCTGTATAAGGATCTTAATGCTGCTGGTTCAGACCATGCTCCATACACAGGGGAGCAGGAGTCTCCGGGGTCTGTGTGCTGAGTAAAGGACACATCACAGCAATTAGTTGTCTCCCACTCATTCAGAGGCAACTGAAAATTAGAGATAGAGATAGAGACAGAGATAGATAGATAGAGGCTGCAGAAGGGAAATCTAGTGAAAAACACAGGATTCCGATCATATAATGGGCAGAAATGGTTTTATCCTCTTCTACACACACGAGATTATTCAGAGGTTTAGAGATTTGCCCCCTGGTGCTGTTGTGCCGATGTGTGACATGAAGGTTGGTGCTGCCCGCAGAGCAATGCTTTTGGCCAAATCAAACAGAAGCTGCAATTGAGGCTTCAACAATACTATATCCGCCATTTCCATAGGCTCTAACCAATATATTATATATACACGTCCGATTATCCACCACTTTCAGGGCAGAACTTGAAAACCCATCTCTTCAAGAAAGCTTACAGCCTGCAATGACCCGATGCCGCCCCACCACCATCGGAGATACCACCTCACCACCAGTGGAGCTGCCGCCTCACCACCATCGGAGATACCACCTCACCACCATCGGAGATACCACCTCACCACCAGTGGAGCTGCCGCCTCACCACCATCGGAGATACCTCCTCACCACCAGTGGAGCTGCCGCCTCACCACCATCGGAGATACCTCCTCACCACCAGTGGAGCTGCCACCTCACCACCATCGGAGATACCTCCTCACCACCAGTGGAGCTGCCGCCTCACCACCAGTGGAGCTGCCGCCTCACCACTAGTGGAGCTGCCACCTCACCACCATCGGAGATACCACCTCACCACCTGTGGAGCTGCCGCCTCACCACCATCGGAGATACCTCCTCACCACCAGTGGAGCTGCCACCTCACCACCATCGGAGATACCTCCTCACCACCAGTGGAGCTGCCACCTCACCACCTGTGGAGCTGCCGCCTCACCACCATCGGAGATACCACCTCACCACCAGTGGAGCTGCCGCCTCACCACCAGTGGAGCTGCCACCTCACCACCTGTGGAGCTGCCACCTCACCAACTGTGGAGCTGCCAACTCACCACCAGTGGAGCTGCCACCTCACCACCTGTGGAGTTGCCACCTCACCTCCTGTGGAGCTGCCACCTCACCACCTGTGGAGTTGCCACCTCACCACCTGTGGAGTTGCCACCTCACCTCCTGTGGAGCTGCCACCTCACCACCTGTGGAGTTGCCAACTCACCACCAGTGGAGCTGCCACCTCACCACCTGTGGAGTTGCCACCCCACCAGCATCGGAGCTGCTACCTTACCACCAGTGGAACTGCAACTCACCACCTGTGGAGCTGCCATCTCACCACCTGTGGAGCTGCCACCTCACCACCAGTGGAGCTGCCATCTCACCACCTGTGAAGCTGCCGCCTCACCACCTGTGGAGCTGCCGCCTCACCACCTGTGGAGCTGCCACCTCACCAACTGTGGAGCTGCCACCTCACCAACTGTGGAGCTGCCACCTCACCAACTGTGGAGCTGCCACCTCACCAACTGTGGAGCTGCCACCTCACCAACTGTGGAGCTGCCAACTCACCACCTGTGGAGCTGCTGCAACCTCCCAACCTACTGTCTCCTCCCCATTATCCTGTAGCATGCAAGCCCATAAGGGCAGGGTCTTCTCCTTTCTTTACCCATCTGTCATTGTTAATTTGTTCATTGTAACTTACATAAGTAATTTGTATGTGACACGCCTTCCAGGGTCGTGGGTTACTCGGAACCGGGTCGGACAGTTCTCTGGGAAGTCACGGGGTTGTGACCCGGCTCCGTGGCCCTGGATGTACCATAAATGGGGAATACTTTATATGGGACTTAACGTGACACCACCAGTGGGTTTCGGCAATTGGAGATGGATAGCCGATGTGCTGCAGTCAGATCCTCTGGGACTGTTGGTAACGCAGCTAGATGTTCTGTTCTCCACATGTAGAGCGGGAGGCCCAAGGGCAGTTGATACAGTCTATGCGGGGGATTAGAAGCGATGGACGCAGGGCTGAGGATGCGATAAATGACTGGCGGACACAAGAGCTGCAGTCTTTAGGTTACATTGACTGGAGGATACAAGAGCTGCAGTCTTTATGTTACAATGACTGGAGGACACAAGAGCTGCAGTCTTTAGGTTACAATGACTGGAGGACACAAGAGCTGCAGTCTTTAGGTTACAATGACTGGAAGACACAAGAGCTGCAGTCTTTAGGTTACAATGACTGGAGGACACAAGAGCTGCAGTCTTTAGGTTACATTGACTGGAGGACACAAGGGCTGCAGTCTTTAGGTTACAATGACTGGAAGACACAAGAGCTGCAGTCTTTAGGTTACAATGACTGGAGGACACAAGAGCTGCAGTCTTTAGGTTACAATGACTGGAAGACACAAGAGCTGCAGTCTTTAGGTTACAATGACTGGAAGACACAAGAGCTGCAGTCTTTAGGTTACAATGACAGGAAGACACAAGAGCTGCAGTCTTTAGGTTACAATGACTGGCGGACACAAGAGCTGCAGTCTTTAGGTTACAATGACTGGAGGACACAAGGGCTGCAGTCTTTAGGTTACAATGACTGGAAGACACAAGAGCTGCAGTCTTTAGGTTACAATGACTGGAGGACACAAGAGCTGCAGTCCTTAGGTTACAATGACTGGAAGACACAAGAGCTGCAGTCTTTAGGTTACAATGACTGGAGGACACAAGGGCTGCAGTCTTTAGGTTACAATGACTGGAGGACACAAGAGCTGCAGTCTTTAGGTTACAATGACTGGAGGACACAAGAGCTGCAGTCTTTAGGTTACAATGACTGGAGGACACAAGAGCTGCAGTCTTTAGGTTACAATGACTGGAAGACACAAGAGCTGCAGTCTTTAGGTTACAATGACTGGAGGACACAAGGGCTGCAGTCTTTAGGTTACAATGACTGGAAGACACAAGAGCTGCAGTCTTTAGGTTACAATGACTGGAGGACACAAGAGCTGCAGTCCTTAGGTTACAATGACTGGAGGACACAAGGGCTGCAATCTTTAGGTTACAATGACTGGAAGACACAAGAGCTGCAGTCTTTATGTTACAATGACTGGAGGACACAAGAGCTGCAGTCTTTAGGTTACAATGACTGGAGGACACAAGAGCTGCAGTCCTTAGGTTACAATGACTGGAGGACACAAGGGCTGCAATCTTTAGGTTACAATGACTGGAGGACACAAGAGCTGCAGTCTTTATGTTACAATGACTGGAGGACACAAGAGCTGCAGTCTTTAGGTTACAATGACTGGAGGACACAAGGGCTGCAATCTTTAGGTTACAATGACTGGAAGACACAAGAGCTGCAGTCTTTAGGTTTTACTCACAGTTCAGAAAAGCCTCCAGGTTTATCCAGCTACCAGCGGGGTGCTGTGCCCGCTGGGTCAGGGTTCCAGCCAACTCTTGGATAACTCAGGGACACTCTCCAGGGACCCCCTTCTGGTGCTCCTTCCTCGGTCATCTCACGACGCTGGCTCTCGCCTTCCCGACCTGCGCCTCACACACAGTGTCCCAAGCCAGCAGCCGCGGGTCCTGTCGGGCGACATCTTCTTAGTCTCCTTGACTCTATGTCGCCTTTTTGACGATTGTGTCTTTGGCTGCTGCACTTGGCTGCAGCCCCCGGGGTCACTAGCCGAGTCCTTTAGTCACTCCACTAGTCTGGGGCCGATCCCCTTCTGCGGCCCGGTCCCTCCACTAGTCCGATCACGGTCGGGGTGGATACGGACGCCACGGGTGAATGCCTCACTTTCCGTGCCCCTGGGACCCCTTCTCAGTCTCTGGAGCCCCTCACAGGCTCTCATGTCTTCCTTCTCCTGGGATGAGCCTCTCTGCTCCTCTTCCCAGGACGCCTTTCCTCACATCTCTCCTGCGACTCCTCTACTCCTCACTCCACTCTCCTCCTCTCACTACTTCCTGGTGTGCTCCTCTTATATCCTTCCTCCACCCACACCCTCTACCTAGTTCCCCCCTCCAGCCTGGGATGAGGCCCTCCCTCAGCAGGGTCAGCCCAAATCCCCTGGCCTGGAGTGGTGTGGTGTTGGATGCGGGTGTGTGGGTACCGGGTAGTGTCCTCTGCTTACCAGAGAGTGCGGTACCCCACGTCTGTCTGAGGTGCAGTATCTGTGTGGTGACTGGACCCTCAGGGGCGGCACATATTTAGCTGTGGCACCTCTGTGTCTGGCTGCCACAAAATGGTTTCATGTATAATGTTTTATATGTGTATTTCCAGCTTTGATGTGAGTTGCTATTTCTCAGCTATATAACAAGCATCCACACATTTATACCCGCTCCCTCACTAAGGCTGTGCACTTTTGCCTGATTTTGGTGGGACACAGCCCCTTGGAGGGAGGAGATGCTTAGTCATGTACAGTGATGAAGAGGGGAGTAATGGAGGAGGCCTGAGGGCCGAGCACATGTGCAGTAACAGCTAAAGAAGCGGGGGTCTCAGCTCCTAGGCCACCCAGGCGTGCAGGGTTCGGTGGTAAGCTGAAAACTGTGATTTGGACAATCAACAGTGAAGCGCTGATTCCATGTCTTCAGCAGCATAGAAACATCAGGAGAAGCTACTGCAGCCAAGCATGTGTCTTCATAGGATCTGTGCTGCCGGAGTGCTGGAGAGGGTACAGAGTGAAGCTCAGGCAGTATTGAAAGTTTCATGCTTCAAGTATCCCAGAATAGGGATTTGATAGCAAGAAGCCACACATTACCACTGAGCAGGGAAGTGAAACTCCCATTGGACTGACTGGACCACGCGCCTCGTGGACCCTGTACAGACTTGCAGTACAAAGGTAAAGCTGACTGATTCCTCTGCTACACCTACCACCACTACCCTCATCATCTCCCTGGGGCCAGGGCTAGATGGGAAGGGTTTTCCATCTGCGCTGCTGTTGTCACAGGTATATCAGGAGCCACAGACAAGGTTGTTGGGGCCACTCGCAGAAGGTCGCAGCGTCTGGCCAAACAGCCAAACTCCTGAACTGTTGTTCTGTCACTTTAAGAGGTATCTCTCTGCTTGATGATAGCTGGAGGTCTCCTAGCTGTCGACCTTTCAGCTGTCTCTATTTATACCCCTGGCTCCAATGATGCCTTGCTGGTGATAGCGTGTTCGGAGGCGGTAGTACTTCTTAGCTTTGCAGTGCTTTGTGGATCTCCAGTGTAGTTTGCTGTCTTTCTCTTTGTTCACCTAAATGTTCCTACCTCTCCCCCTCGTTTGTCTCCTTGGTGTTTTCCTTTAGTTGTTAGCTGGGATGAGGTATCCTGATCGGCGACAGTTGTGGAGACTGTATAGGGTTGTCAGGGAGCCATGTGTCAGCGCTAGTGTTTCCCCCCTTTGCCTTTAGCATCAGGGACTCCTTTGTCCCCCCGTTGTCCTGTTTTGAGTGTCTCCCTACGACTAGCGGGACAACTATACCACCCAACCCCAGGGATCATCTGCAGTGTCGGCCACATAAGGCCGATTATCCCACCTGGTATCACAAATAAAGCTTAATCCCCATTCCTCCCCCATTATATGTGTGGATAGGACCACGGCTGCTGGACACGGCTACTGTGAACTGAACCTTGGCCCAGCTGGTGAGTACCCTGTCCCTTGTGACCGGCACATAGTAATATTCTTATTATGAGAAAAGGTTAACAGTTGTGGCTCCGCGCGGAAGGATCTTCTACATATTTCCAGCATTGCAAATAGCTGTGACAAATATTGATAGAATGAAGACTACGATTGTATCTCTATCCAGCTGCATCGTCCTCAGCTGCTCCGGTCTCTACCTCTCATGAGACCTTGTGTTGCAGAGATCCCTTTAAGGATTATTTAAAGGGACAATTATGAAACCTCATAAAATCAGGATTTATGGTAGCGAATGAGAACACGATAACAGAAGTCTCCAGACCAGCCCTTAATTCCAGCCCGGACACAGCACAAAGGAGGAAAACAAGCTGCGAGCACAAGAGGATTCCAGGAATATCTGCGGCCTCACAGGGAATATTTGTTCGCTCTGAACTTTCACTTCCACACAGGAAGTTGATGTAATGACTTTCCAGGATGGTGAATGGCCGGACAATCCCTCCTCTCTGAACTGCTCCCTGAACACTATCTTATCATGCTGCTTAATGTTGGGCTTGGCATGGAAGAATTTAGCAAAACCTTTCCAAAAATTAACCCTGAAAGGGTCTTCCCGGGATCTCACGTCATGCCCTATCCATAAAATGGGGAGTGTTTGTTTCGACTGCTGGGACTCCCAGCGGTCCCGAGGGTGGGACTCCCCGTAGCAGCACCGAGGGTGGGACTCCCCATAGAGGTCCTGAGGATGAGACTCACCATAGAGGTCCCGAGGGTGGGACTCACCATAGAGGTCCCGAGGATGATACTCCCCATAGAGGTCCCGAGGATGAGACTCCCCATAGAGGTCCTGAAGATGAGACTCCCCATAGAGGTCCTGAAGATGAGACTCCCCATAGAGGTCCTGAAGATGAGACTCCCCATAGTGGTCCTGAAGATGAGACTCCCCATAGCGGTCCTGAAGATGAGACTCCCCATAGAGGTCCTGAGGATGAGACTCCCCATAGTGGTCCTGAAGATGAGACTCCCCATAGAGGTCCTGAGGGTGGGACTCCCTATAGCGGTCCTGAGGATGAGACTCCGCATAACGGTCCCAAGGATGGGACTCCCCATAGCGGTCTTGAGGATGAGACTCCCCATAGAGGTCTTGAGGATGAGACTCCCCATAGAGGTCCTGAGGATGATACTCCCCATAGAGGTCCCGAGGATGATACTCCCCATAGAGGTCCCGAGGATGAGACTCCCCATAGAGGTCCTGAAGATGAGACTCCCATAGAGGTCCTGAAGATGAGACTCCCCATAGAGGTCCTGAGGATGAGACTCCCCATAGTGGTCCTGAAGATGAGACTCCCCATAGAGGTCCTGAGGGTGGGACTCCCTATAGCGGTCCTGAGGATGAGACTCCGCATAGCGGTCCCAAGGATGGGACTCCCCATAGCGGTCTTGAGGATGAGACTCCCCATAGAGGTCTTGAGGATGAGACTCCCCATAGAGGTCCTGAGGATGAGACTCCCCATAGAGGTCCCGAGGATGAGACTCCCCATAGCGGTCCCGAGGATGAGACTCCCCATAGCGGTCCTGAGGATGAGACTCCGTTTATGCCCATAGCGGTCCCATGTATAATGATTGGCTATCATTCTCAGGCGGCCGTCACACGCTGAGATATCGCTAAAGATATCGTAGACGATGTTAAATTTGCATATCGTCCGAACGACGCGCAAAATCGCTCATCACGACGCTACACCCACAGACATCGCTCAGACGATTCCCCGATCCACCCATCCAGCGATCGTCTGAGAGATGCAGTTATCAGCAGTGGACATCGTTCAGCTAAAGTCACACAGAAATCTCCTAAACGATGTGGGAGCAAATGTGGGCGTTATTGGAGCCGATAGGCGTGGTACATGGGCTCCAAGCTGCGCCCCTCACTACACCATTGGTGCTCAGTACTGCGTCCTCATTGGGTCAGATGTCCTTTGAAACATGGCGGCCTCATCCCCACAATGTCCTGTGATATTGATCGTAATGTATATGTGTGCTGTAGCACATAACTAAATTGCAATGGGCAAAACGTACAGCCGCGTTATGTGTGCCGCGCCCGCCAACATTGTGTGGGTATATGACAAGGTGGACACTATATAGCAGGGTCGGGGACCACGCAGAATCGATTATCAAGTTGACGCAATTGGGTGCACAGTTCGGAGATATTGTGCAGCCGACGCCTATGTGTGGTGCTGAAGACAGAGCTTTCAAAATGGCGCCCTGTGAGGGCAGCCAATGGCAACGCATCATCTTCCACCAATGCGAGCTAGTGGTGAAGCAGCCAATCCGAAACCATTTCGTTGCACGAATCACCACTGAGGAGGTCAGGCAATAGGAAACTCCTGACACGCCTACGTGATGGATTTTGCCATCGCTGAAATCACACGTTTCGTGTGATGTCGGGAATTTACACGTGTCGATTGTGCGTATTTAATTGGCCGATATCGTCAGATCTGAGAACCGAACCTCAGATCACGATTTAGAGATTTGATCAGATATCGCTCGTCGTATCTGGCCGTCACACGCACAGACATCGCTTACGCGATGTTTAATCTGCCGCTTTCAAGCGATATCTTGCACGATATCTCAGCGTGTGACGGCCGCCTCAGTCTCATAGGCAATGAATGGGGATGTGTGAACGTGAATGCTGCTTATTTCAATCTTAAGAATATAGACCCCTATTATCAGGAACAGGTGCTCAGACCCGAAGTGAAACTTGACCAAACTCATTTACCTTTAACAATGCCTGTCATGCAATTCTGAGCTTGGCGCACACATACAGCGCATGGCTTTGCTGCAAAATACAGTGATACGTCGGTTTTTGTCGACTTCGGATATCGTCGGTTCCCGTTTTCGTCAGTTTTTATCCGAACATCACTGCTAACTTTGCCTTAAAAATGTGATTCCTGTTCCAAAAAATTGAAATGTGCCCCCTTCTCCCCCTCTCCTCTTCCCTTCTCTCCCCCCTCCTCTCATCCCCCTCCCTTTCTCCCCCATCCTCCCATCTCACCCCCCTCCCTCCTCTCCACTACTCTCCCCCTCTCCCTTCTCCCCCCCTCCCTTCTCTCCCCCCTCCCTTCTCTCCCCCTCTCCCTTCTCTCCCCCCTCCCTTCTCTCCCCTCTCTCCCCCTCTCCCTTCTCTCCCCCCTCTCCCTTCTCTCCCCCCTCTCCTTCTCTCCTCTCTCCCCCCTCTCCTCTCTCCCCCCTCTCCCTTCTCTCCCCCCCCCCTCTCTCCCCCCTCTCCCTTCTCTCCCCCCTCTCCTCTCTCCCCCTTCTCTCCCCCTCTCCCTCTTCTCTCCCCTCTCTCCCCCCTCTCCCTTCTCTCTTCTCTCCCCTCTCTTCTCTCCCCCCTCTCCCTTCTCTCCCCCCCTCTCCTCTCCCCCCCTCCCCTTCTCTCCTCCCTCTCCTCTCTCCCCCTTCTCTCCCCCTCTCCCTCTTCTCTCCCCTCTCTCCCCCCTCTCCCTTCTCTCTTCTCTCCCCTCTCTCTTCTCTCCCCCCTCTCCCTTCTCTCCCCCCCTCTCCTCTCTCCCCCTTCTCTCCCCCTCTCCCTCTCCCCTTCTCTCCCCTCTCTCCCCCCTCTCCCTTCTCTCTTCTCTCCCCTCTCTCCCTTCTCTCCCCTCTCTCTTCTCTCCCCCCTCTCCCTTCTCTCCCCCCCTCTCCTCTCTCCCCCCCTCTCCCTTCTCTCCTCTCCCTTCTCTCCCCCTTCTCTCCCCTCTCTCCCCCCTCTCCCTTCTCTCCCCCCTCTCCCTTCTCTCCCCCTCTCTCCGCCTTGGCATCTTCCATACATCAAAATGAGCTTTTTAAAAATAAAAATATCATATTAAATGTTGTTTTTTTTTTGTAAAATAGTGTTTCACATTCCTTTTACAGTCATTTCTGAGTGATTCTAGCATTAATATACAAAAACTACTCAAAATGGCAGCATCAGAATAACTTACCATCCATGCCACATCCAAAAAAACAACACTGCACTTGCAGGCTGCAGTCAGACCCCACTGTGTGAACCAAGCCCAGGTGCAGGCTGATCAAAATCACCTCTACCTACAACAAGGTGTGGGAGGCGACCTGCCAAGCACATAATGGGCCTGCATAGGACACCATTCACACTGATATATATGATGCAGAGTGTCTGAAAGCTACCCACTGGCTCTGCCACCTAACCAATGGGCCGCCCAGTACGATGCTTCTGCACCACTAGATGAACGGCGCCCCATGGGGCCCAGCTGCACCCCGAAAATGATAAAAAAGTGCAAAAAGGTTTTTTATATGATAAACAAAAAACCTTATAGATGAGGTATTGGTTCATGTATTGGCCAAGACACTTAGGGCCACTTTACACACACCAACTTATCTGTCCAACTTCTGACCAACTCACTGGTTGCAGTGAAATCATGGACACATTGTTCCATTTTGTAACTGTGTACAATGTAACAATGTGTCTATGATTTCACTGCAACCAGAGATCTGTTCAGAAGTTGGACAGATAAGTTGGTGTGTGTAAAGTGGGCATAAAGCTCATGATTCTAGCATTAACCCCTTCATTCACTATACAATGTGTTGTTGTAGCTCTTTGTCAGTGGTAACTATTCATTGATTTTACATTGTTTCCTATGGAAATCGCTGCCTCGGTTTTCGTCGGTTTCGGTTTTCATTGCTACTTTTCGGACGGATTATCGACAATCACTGAGGTATCGCTGCAAACACATAGAAAAGCTTTTCTTGTTTTGGACTCCAGATACGGAGCCGATACATTGTAACAAATCATTGAGTACCAGCAGAGCGGCTGCACAGGCCCCGGATCTGTGAACACGGCAGGAGAGGATCCTTCAGATTGGGATCGGAGACAGGAGATGGACCCTGGAAAGTGATTTGATGCGTTTTGGATTCAGGATTGTCACATTCTGTACGGAGTTTTCACTCTGAAACGCGTTGAATAAATCCCTCTCTCGGATCTGTCTCATTCAGTGGTTTTTAACCCTTTCTCCACTGAAGCATTTTCACATCTTTTGGGGGCGGCTGCAGCTTTAGTGGTTGTGTCTCTCACTATCAGTCTTGCACTGACCCATACTCCTCTACAGATAAAGGCCTTTGCACTTTTGTCTTAGAAATGTTAAATTGTGCACAGCCGACAAGCCGCACTTTGCATTCATTGGTCTAACAGCTGCTGACAAGGGTCAAAAAGCTTCAAAAGAAAGTCGGCCAATTAGTGCCAAATCCGTGGCCGCACAATCCATTACCCGTGACCCCGAGAATGGAGCAATCTGTACAGACGAATACATTTATCTTACAAGTAAATCAGCAATCGAGTGGAGAGAGGTTCATCTTCCACATCAAGAACATGCACAAACCCCCTACAACGTGACTCGCTTATATCCTGATCTCATCTTTATGATGTAGAACAGGCACCTGCTCATGTATAAAGGAGAATAACAAGAGCCGTCAACATGGCTGAATTATTAATCCTGCTGACATAGAGGAGCACTCCCATCATCCAGTCACTAGGATCAATGACATCAGATATGCAATGATTTATATCTTCTGGAGGGCAATTAAAGTGACTGATCAGAATAATGTTCCCAACCAAGGCAACAGTAAGGATCAGGCTTAAAGGGAGCCTGTCAGGTCATCTTAGGCCCCTATTCTATCACTATCTGTCCCTGCACCTTGCGTGCTCATCCCTAATCATCCCTCTATGACCTGAGACTGCTCTATAAAGCTTGGGGGAAATGATTTAATAGCATATATCCAGTCTACATCTGTAGACTGACACAGGCGGTCTCCAGGGCTCCATCCTCCCTCCTTGCAGGCTGTTAGCACGCCCCGCTGGGCATCATCATTCCGTCTCCTGTGTGAAAATTCCCACCTCTTCCATACAGTATGACGTGCACCCGGATATCATTTCCAGTCTGGTGCATTGTGAGGGCTTATCGGGTGTACGGGCGGCTTCAATATGCACCGGAGCCGGACCGTACAGCCCAACCTATCTGGAGAATAAGGGCGCACGGCCACCCAATGAGGCATCTTTGTCATTGGTGGATGCACTGGTGGTCACAGACAGAAAAGGGCCCCAGTGCAAGAACAGTACATGGGGCCTTTTTAGTCCAGTAACTCACCAAATTGCACAATTCCTCCTGCTTAGGATGTGGAAATAGACGCCTTTACCTGTTGTATATACAGAGCCTGGTGTGAGCGGGGGCAGCTCTCTGTCTATAGACATTGTATATACAGAGCCTGGTGTGAGTGGGGGCAGCTCTCTGTATATAGACATTGTATATACAGAGCCTGGTGTAGGCAAGGGCAGCTCTCTGTCTATAGACATTGTACATACAGAGCCTGGTGTGGGTTGGGGGAAGCTCTGTCTATAGACATTGTATATACAGAGCCTAGTGTGGCTGGGGGCAGCTCTCTGTCTATAGACATTGTATATACAGAGCCTGGTGTGGGTGGGGGCAGCTGTCTATAGACATTGTATATACAGAGCCTGGTGTGGACGGGGGCAGCTCTCTGTGTATAGATATTGTATATACAGACCCTGGTGTGGGCGGAGGCAGCTCTCTGTCTATAGACATTGTACATACAGAGCCTGGTGTGGGCAGGGGCAGCTCTCTGTCTATAGACATTGTACATACAGAGCCTAGTGTGGGTGGGGGCAGCTCTCTGTCTATAGATATTGTACATATAGAGCCTGGTGTGGGTGGAGGCAGCTCTCTGTCTATAGACATTGTATATACAGAGCCTGGTGTGGGTGGGAGCAGCTCTCTGCCTATAGACATTGTATATACAGAGCCTGGTGTGGGCAGGGACAGCTCTCTGTCTATAGACATTGTATATACAGAGCCTGGTGTGGGCGGGGGCAGGTCTGTGTCTATAGACATTGTATATACAGAGCCTGGTGTGGGAGGGGGCAGCTCTCTGTCTATAGACATTGCACATACAGAGTCTGGTGTTGGCGGGGGCATCTCTCTGTCTATAGACATTGTATATACAGAGCCTGGTGTGGGCGGGGGCAGCTCTCTGTCTATAGACATTGTACATACAGAGCCTGGTGTGGGTGGGGGCAGCTCTCTGTCTATGGACATTGTATATATAGACCCTGGTGTGGGCGGGGGCAGCTCTCTTTCTATAGACATTGCACATACAGAGCCTGGTGTGGGCGGGGGCAGCTCACTGTCTATAGACATTGTATATACAGAGCCTGGTGTGAGCGGGGGCAGCTCTCTGTCTATATTGTACATACAGAGTCTGGTGTGGGCGGGGGCAGCTCTCTGTCTATAGACATTGTATATACAGAGCCTGGTGTGGGTGGGGGCAGCTCTCTGTCTATAGACATTGTATATAGAGAGGCTGGTGTGGGCGGGGGCAGCTCACTGTCTATAGACATTATATATACAGAGCCTGGTGTGGGTGGGGGCAGCTCTCTGTCTATAGACATTGTATATACAGAGCCTGGTGTGGGTGGGGGCAGCTCTCTGTCTATGGATATTGTATATATAGACCCTGGTGTGGGCGGGGGCAGCTCTCTTTCTATAGACATTGCACATACAGAGTCTGGTGTTGGCGGGGGCAGCTCCCTGTCTATAGACATTGTATATACAGAGCTTGGTGTGGGCGGGGGCAGCTCTGTCTATAGACATTGTATATACAGAGCCTGGTGTGGGCGGGGGCAGCTCCCTGTCTATAGACATTGCACATACAGAGCCTGGTGTGGGCGGGGGCAGCTCTCTGTCTATAGACATTGTATATACAGAGCCTGGTGTGGGTGGGGGCAGCTCTCTGTCTATAGATATTGTACATATAGAGCCTGGTGTGGGTGGGGGCAGCTCTCTGTCTATAGACATTGTATATACAGAGCCTGGTGTGGGCAGGGGCAGCTGTCTATAGACATTGTATATACAGAGCCTGGTGTGGGTGGGGGCAGCTCTCTGTCTATAGACATTGTACATACAGAGCCTGGTGTGGGTGGGGGCAGCTCTCTGTCTATAGACATTGTATATAAAGAGCTTGGTGTGGGCGGGGGCAGCTCTCTGTCTATAGACATTGTATATACAGAGCTTGGTGTGGGCGGGGGCAGCTCCCTGTCTATAGACATTGCACATACAGAGCCTGGTGTGGGCGGGGGCAGCTCTCTGTATATAGACATTGTATATACAGAGCTTGGTGTGGGCGGGGTAGCGCTTTCAGCGCTGCTGTGTCTCTAAAGCTAGATTCTTTGATTGTGTCAGAACAGTTGCACCCAGTAATCTATGTGATACATCATTGGATTCAGGGTTTCCTTGTCTCTATTATGTTGCTGTCAGATGAGGTAGCAAAAACCTGCTGACAGATTCCCTTTAAGGCAACAGTAGACTTGCTGTATAACATAAACCATGTACATCTTATCAGCATCGCGGCCCAGTCAGGAATGTATGGGGTGTATAAAGTGTGTGCAATGTGGCCACTATATATATTCTGTGTTTACAGATCACCTTCATTGTACGATGCCACTTTGTATCATCCTTTATATCTCATTTCCCTCCCGGCAGCAGATGTGAAGCTTCTGCTATTGGAGACGGACGAGCGGTTCTGACATCTGGACCTCGGATAATCAGGTGTCGACTTCAAAGAGATCCTGAATGTGGCGATGAGAGTGCGGCGGCCGGTGCCAGGAGCGGTTGGCAGCTCCGCGGTCAGGTCTAATAATAGGGAATGATTATGTTAGCGCTCACAAATCCGGAGGATCTGGATCCAGACACAGAAATAAGTGAGGATGAAGCTCGAGTATTAATAGCGTCTTCTTCTCTCCAAGGTTCATTGTCACCGTGACTCGTCTCCTTCCAGAACGCCGGAAATAAACACAGGCTGCCAGCGGCAGAAATGCCAGGACGGCAGCCGGCACTGACACCGTGCAATCTCCGGGGTGTCACGGGGTATTCTCTGCTTATGACGGGCACAGAATCGCCTGGAGACCAATAAGATACATGAATTGTGTCACTGCTGTTTTTTCACTTTCCAAACCTAATTGAGAAGGAAAAAAGCTGCAGACTGAAGGCGTCAGCACAATCTCCGCTGCACGGAGCCGCAATACGGCAGCCAGGACGCCGATCCGCACAATGCAAACATGTCCTGTGCTTATCTTCTATGGGAGAATGTCTCCATAATACAGCGCCATATGGCGGCACACAGCTTCATGGTGTGTACATTTCTATGGACTCGTATCACATCGTATCATATGGACAGTTGTAGGTCAGAACTTATCTAAGGATGTAGCGTTGCTTTAATCTGTCAGCACATTTTGCTATATAATCATGACGTAGAGACAGAGACCCTGATTCTAGTGATGTATCACTTACTGGGCTGCTTGAAGTAGTTTTGATAGAATCCCTGTTTTCTCTACCCTTATTGTATAACACCGCTGTCATGTACCCCCTTCACAACACATGACTTAGATTAACCCTTGCAGGAGCAACCCTATCTCCTCTCCGCATTCAATCCAGCGCTCAACTTCTGCTCTAGATTGAAATTGAGCATAACTCACCCCAACACAGTGCGCACCCCCCAGCTTCACAACACGCTGCCACCACTCACCGAACATACAGGGCGATGAGTCCCCAGGACTAATATTGTCAGCCAATCCACGGGATCACACACTGCCTAGGGCTATGAATCCTGTTAGAGCATACAAGGTTCCAATTCATTAAAGTGTTATGCTTTAATATAAAAAGTTACAATAAAAGATTAAAAAATAAAATGGCCACACAGATATGCAAAACAGTCATACAATAAAAGGGAGTTACAGAAATATCTAAACTTTGCAGTCTGTTTCTTTCTGCATCCTATGAGGAAGGAGGAATGAAATATGGATCACAGCAGAATTTTAGTAGCCTCATCTGTGAACAAGCTTTCTATGTGGAGGCCTGTGAATGGGCCATGGCTAGTTTAGCAATGAATACATTATTTTCAAATGTTCTTTGTCTCACTACATTTTCCTTCCCTGCCATAGTAGATAGAAAATGTCGGGCTGCTGCTAGGTCCCATTTGGTTGATTCCTTTGAAGGCATCAGAAGTGTGAAGTATCCACTTATGTACACTGTATCCCTGGGGCTTCAGATCCTGAGCAGAAGAAGACTACAAGTCCTGCTCCAGATATCATAGGTTATCACCTCTAGGCACATGTCAGTTAACTGTGGCTGTCTTAATTCCCTCTGGAAATATGTATTTTCCTCTGCACCCACCACTGATTGACAGCTTGTTGCCAATGTTCAGTGTACACACAATGCTGACAATCAGCGGTGGGCGCGTGGTTACGCAGATTCTCTGGACTGGCTGCACATGACACCTTAGTCCTGCAGTGATAATCTCCTGTTAATAAAACACTGATTGTATTGCAACTACAACACACAGACTATTAAGTGACACATCCCTGGAATTAGGGCCTCTGTCCCTACATTATGCTGCTCAAAGATTATATGGCAAAAAGCTAGTGATGGATTCCCTTTAAATAACATACCTTCTCTTGGAAAGCATTTTTTTAAATCTAAGTAAGGGCCCTTTCACATCAGCGTTTTTCGTAATTCGCGGCAGATGCGGTGAAAAAACCGCATCTGCCGCATAACCGTTCCACTTGCGGCGCGGTTGCGGTTTTTTCTATGCAAAGTATAGGCGTACTTGCGGCAGGTGCGGCAAGTGCGGTTTTGCACTTGCGGCAGCGAAAAAAACCGCAGTAAGCCGCGTTTTTTTTCGCGGCCGCACCTGCCGCAAGTGCAAAACCGCACTTGCCGCACCTGCCGCAAGTACGCCTATACTTTGCATAGAAAAAACCGCAACCGCGCCGCAAGTGGAACGGTTATGCGGCAAACGCGGCAGATGCGGTTTTTTCACCGCATCTGCCGCGAATTACGAAAAACGCTGATGTGAAAGCACCCTAATATAAATATTTGTCCTGATTATTATAACATTATAACATATATTAATAGCTTTGATGTTCTGCTACAGAAGTCCAAATCCCCAAGACAATGAGATTGAGGCCACTACTAGAGGGAGCCTCCTGCATACTGTGTCCCCGGAGGGGATTCCAGGCTTCGAGGGGTTTTCCACTACTAGGACAAATCCCTCTCACTCCCAATGCTTGCCCCAATTAAAAAAAGCTCACACTCAGCTCCCGTTCCAGTGGTGTCAGCGCTCGTGTTCCTGGGGCTCGCATGAGATCGTTACATGACGCGAGCCCTGCACTCAATTACCACCGGCTTCTCTCTCTCACCACCGGCTTCTCTCCCCCCACATGCTTCTCTTCCCCCGCTGGCTTCTTTACTCCCACATGCTTTTATCCCCCCATGCTTCTGTCTCTCACCGCCAGCTTCTCTGCACCCGCCGACTTTTTTTCCCCACCACATGCTTCCATGCTTCTCTTCCCCTGCTCGCTTCTGTACCCCACATGCTTCTCTCTCTCCCCCCCACGTGCTTCTCTTCCCTCACATGCTTCTCTCACTGCTGATTTCTCTCCCCCACATGCTTCTCTCTCTCTCTCTGTCTCCATGCCTTCAAATGTATGAGTAATCAACAAGAGGTGAGCAGCAGCCGCAGGACGAGGCGAGAGAAGCCGGCGGGGATTGTGCATTGGGCTCGCATGACATAACAACCTGAATTGAGCTACAGGAATGCAAGCGCCGGTATAGATGGAACGATGCCGGCATGGGAGATGAGTATAAGCTTTTTTATTTTGATGGAAGCAATCTCTTTCAGCTAACGTTTTGCAGTCAGCTGGATCCAGACAGTGTGCAATGTGAGCACAGTCAGGATTCCCCTATTGAGGAGATCACATGACCGCATGTATGTGTGACAATTAGATTCTCACCCCTTCTCTCAAGTAAAAAGTGAATGAACATTTAGTGGGCGTCACCTAACCCCCTCAATAAAGCAGAATCCCAACAGTGTTTGTATTGCACAATGTCAGGATTCGGCAGTATGCAGTTACACACAATACAGTAACCTCAGAACATTAGCTGAACCCCTTTAATGTTGTATCTTCAAATCATAGAAAAAAGCACAAAAGTTTTACTCCAACTATATTTCTTCTAAATAACAACAAATCCATGGAATCTTCTGTCACACTTTTTTTTTTGCATATTTGGACACATTAAGTTCAATGTATTTGCAGTATGCAAAAATTACAGGATAAATCGCTTGTTATCTATGATGGTGGTGCGCACAGCCAGCATTTTGCCTTTTCAGTCATCCATAGTGCTGATGTTTCAAGGGACAGAAATCTACCAAGCTGATATGGGGGAGGGGAGAACTTGGCAGTGCTGAACCAATCAGTGCAGTGCAGTGCTCTGCCTCTGCTCCTAGCCTGATACATGGCAGTACACATTATGCACCATCATATCATTATACAGCAGAGGATCACAGTGTGTAGTTATATCTGCTGGGTGACATGATTGTATTTCAAGGGTGAACACCCCTGATCATACATTACATAGGATGGTATATCAGGGGCAGGATTATAGTGTGACTATGGGGCTGGCGGCCACGTTCCCTGTTGATACAGAAATATGAGGGGGCAGGAACGCAAGATTATCCACGCCCCCGACACCTCCTGTCACTGCTGCAGCATGAGGCTGAATTTCTCTGTCCCCTGAGGGAAGGGTGAGAGCTGAGGAGCAGATATGATTTTATTGATTTATAAGTGATCTATAGATCCTAGAACTGTAGTGCCCGGCTCTGCTTCATCATGTACACTGTGTGCACAATTATTAGGCAGATGAGTATTGTGATCACATGATCCTTTTTATCAATGTTGTCCTCCACCAAGCTGTATAGGCTGAGAGCCAACTACCAATGAAGTAAATCAGGTGATGGCATCTCTGTAATGAGGAGGGGTGTGGTGTAATGACATCAACTCCCTATATAAGGTGTGCTTAATTATTAGGCAAATGGGTCAGAAGAGAGATGTGACGGCTCTGAACAGTCCACAATTGCGAGATGTCTTGCAGAGGGATGCAGCAGTCTGGAAATTGACAAACTTTTGAAGCGATCACCGAACAATCAAGTGTTTCATGGCAAATAGCCAACAGGGTCGTAAGAAGCATGAGGGCAAAAAAGGCGCAAAATAACCGCCCATGAATTGAGGGAAATCAAGCGTGAAGCTGCCAAGATGCCATTTGCCACCAGTTTTGCCATATTTCAGAGCTGCAACGTTACTGGAGTATCAAAAAGCACAAGGTGTGCCATACTCAGGGACATGGCCAAGGTAAGGAAGGCTGAAAAAACCACCACCTCTGAACAAGGAACATAAGATAAAACCACAACCTCTGAATAAGAAACATAAGATAAAACGTCAAGACTGGGCCAAGAAATATCTGAAGACTGATTGTTCAAAGGTTTTATGGCCTGATGAAATGAGAGTGACTCTTGATGGCCAGATGGATGGACCAGAGGCTGGATCAGTAAAGGGCAGAGAGCTCCACTCCGACTCAGACACCAGCAAGGTGGAGGTGGGGTACAGGTATGGGCTGGGATCATCAAAGATCAACTTGTGGGACCTTTTCGGCTTGAGGATGGAGTGAAGCTCAACTCCCGGACCTACTGTCAGTTTCTGGAAGACAACTTCTTCAAGCAGTGGTACAGGAAGAAGTCGGGATCGTTCAAGAAAAACATGATTTTCATGCAGGACAATGCTCCATCACATGTATCCAACTGCTCCACAGCGTGGCTGGCCAGTAAAGGTCTAAAAGAAGAAAACATAATGACATGGCCCCCTTGTTCACCTGATCTGAACCCCATAGAGAACCTGTGGTCCCTCCTAAAATGTGAGATCTACAGGGAGGGAAAACAGTACACCTATGGGAACAGTGTCTGGGAGGGAAAACAGTACACCTCTGGGAACAGTGTCTGGAGGGAAACCAGTACACCTCTGGGAACAGTGTCTGGGAGGGAAAACAGTACACCTCTGGGGACAGTGTCTGGGGGCTGTGGTGGCTGCTGCACGCAACGTGGATCGTAAACAGATCAAGCAGCTGACACAATCTATGGATGGAGGCTGCTGAGTGTCATCATAAAGAAAGGGGGTGATATTGGGCACTCATTTTTTGGGGGTTTTGTTTTTGCAGGTCAGAAATGTTTATTTCTACATTTTGTGCAGTTATATTGGTTACCTGGTGAAAATAAACAAGTGAGATGGGAATATATTTGTTTTTTATTAAGTTGCCTAATAATTATGCACAGTAATAGTTACCTGCACACACAGATTCCTCCTAAGAGCCAAATCTAAAAAAAACCTTTGATATTTATGAGTCTTTTGGGTGATTGAGAACAGAGCTGTTGATCAATAATAAAAATAATCCTCTACAATACAACTTGCCTAATAATTCTGTACACAGTGTAGATACCTGATGAAGGTGGTATTCAGCCGCCGAAACACGTTTTGTGTGTAACATTCAAAATAAAGGTCTGCATATTTACATCACCCTTTTGCCCTCTTCTATGCCCAGCGCTCCACCTGACCGCACTTTTCCCTTCATTTATCTCTACCCCTCTCTGCAGATGGAGCAGTACGGGCATCAGTACTAGGAGAGCTGCAGGACCTTTGGTGATGTGTTTCCAGTCACAGGACAGTTGGAGTCCACAGCCCGAGGCCGGCTCCTCACTAACCACAGGCTTCTCCTGAGGTTGTGCAGGGGTGCACAACCCGGACAGGTGAGTGGATCCTCGCTCTAATAGAAACCCCACTAGACCACAAGGGATAACTCTATGAGCGCGCCCTGCTCATTATTCATCATGTAGGAGGGCAGGGACAGTACAAACACATTTTATATCCCGGAGTTCCCCTTTACATTTCTAGCCCTCACATAAAATTCACACAAACTAAAACAATAAATATGGATATAGCGGTACACACCTTCAGCTGCAGTTTCTGGTCCTTACTGTGTGTACTTTTGTCTAAAGATAACACTATGTAACACATTTTTATTTAGTTTTGTTCCTGGTACAGTGTGTGTTCTCCTAACTCGTTTTGCCTAAAACAAATAGAAAATAGTTGTTGTTCCACGAAAACTTTGCTTCTGTGATCAGGACAGTGACATGGTCTCAGTATTGAATATGAATTGAAAATTTTCCTGAAAACACACAAATTTCAAAGTTTCATTGTCCTGATCACAGAAGCAAAGATTTTGTGGAACTACAACTATTTTCTATTTGTTTTAGGCATAACATCACAGAGCCCGGACCTCAGCCCCATCCAACACTGCAGAGCCCGGACCTCAGCCCCATCCAACACCACAAAGCCTGGACCTCAGCTTCATTCAACACCACAGAGCCCGGACCCCAGCCCCATCCAACACCACAGAGCACGGACCTCAGCCCCATCCAACACCACAGAGCCTGGACCACAGCCCCATCCAACACCACAGAGCCCGGACCACAGCCCCATCCAACACCACAGAGCCCGGACCACAGCCCCATCCAACACCACAGAGCCCGGACCTCAGCCCCATCCAACACCACAGAGCCCGGACCTCAGCCCCATCCAACACCACAGAGCCCGGACCTCAGACCCATCCAACACCACAGAGCCCGGACCTCAGCCCCATCCAACACCACAGAGCCTGGACCTCAGCCCCATCCAACACCACAGAGCCTGGACCTCAGCCCCATCCAACGCCACAGAGCCCGGACCTCAGCCCCATCCAACACCACAGAGCCTGGACCTCAGCCCCATCCAACACCACAGAGCCCAGACCTCAGCCCCATCCAACACCACAGAGCCCAGACCTCAGCCCCATCCAACACCACAGAGCCCAGACCTCAGCCCATCCAACACCACAGAGCCCAGACCTCAGCCCCATCCAACACCACAGAGCCCAGACCTCAGCCCCATCCAACACCACATATTACGAAAGTTCCTTTAGGTGTAACGTGTCACAATGCGGTCATCTATATAGCGCACATTATGTATCTACATAATATTTCAGATTAGAAAATTCTAAAATGAAACATTTTGTCCCAATCCTTTATTTTTGCAACTAGAAACACTGAAGAAAAACAGCAGAGATCTGATGAAGCGTTTACTTAATATGTAAGGAATGTTTGCTACATTTCAAATTACAAAGCAGCGAATGACACATTGTATCTGGGTGCGGCCGTTGTGACGGGCGATCGGCTCCGGATCTGCGGAAATATGGTCAATATTATATAGATATGTTTTATAAACAACAGTAAAAAAATAGATCATCAAAGCTGCGACACTTCCTGCACCTAGAGGACGAAAATGTCCAATAACGCTCCTGCAATCATTGATTTCAAGACGGTCAGGTGATCAGACGGTCAGGAGAGAGTCTCAGGGGACGGGAAGGAAGGAGACATTTATCATCTGGAGTCTTTATGTTAGTCGAGGCTTGAAAAAGTCGTCTGAATTCAGCAACAAACTCAAGAAATTCAAGCGGAATTAGAAAACTCTAGAAAGTTTCTATTTTGCCGTTACCAGATAACGTCAGGTATAAGCTCAATCCCTGTACACCCTGCGCTGATGGGACAGACATGTGACTGCTGCAGCCAATCACTGCCACATCTGTGAACCGCTGGTCACTGCTGCAACCAATGACTGAGTGCAGCTTCCAGAAGAAGCAGCAAGGAGCAAACCACCACTTTAAAGGACGGAAAAGTGTAACCACCGTTTAAATTTATATTTAATATTAATGTAGAGCAAATGATTATAATAAACTTTCAAATATACTTTATAAGAGAATTCTGGTTGAAAAGCATCCATAAACCTTCCACAAGGTGTCCCCACTGCACTGTGTGTGAAGTAGACATATGTCCATTATCAGTCAAATCTGTCTTCACACTGAATTTGGGGCATGTAAACATATAAGGGAGAAGGGGGCGAGGCCTACACAGTGTGAAGCTCCTGACTGCATCTGATGAGGAAACAATGTGTCAGATTACTTCAGGCTACAGCACAGTTGCTGAGCAATGTCAGAATGCCAGGATCACTGTAAACTCTTCTGTCCTTGGCACAAGCTTCTGATCTGTCATCTGGCTCCACACAGCTCAGTCACCATCTCTGTTAACCCCTTCTCTGCTGTCACATTGCGCTGCTCCTTATCAGCTGCTGGCCACACCCACACAGCAATAAAATAGAGTTTTTAAAAGAGCACAGACAAATGTGAGAAAATAAGTCACATGGCACAAAAAAAGCATTATCTGAGCTGCTATGTGACCCATCATTAAAAACCAGTGGAGTACTGAGTATGAGTTCTCCCTGTAGTTTTTGGCCCCTTTCCCTGTTCCCTACAAGCGGACCCCCTGTTGTATTTGTTTTCACAGTGTTTCTCCAGTCTGTTGCTTCATGCAGTGCGCCGCACACTGTTGGTCTGTGCACCACTATCATGTATAGTTTCCAGACGCATCCCAGTCGGCGGTGTAACACAGTTTTTAGATTTGGCCATATAGCAAAGCTGAAAAAGCTGCTCCCGCCCACACAAGGCTCTGTATGTACAATGTCCATAGAGGCGAGCTGCTTATCACAGGAGGGGGCATGTTGGACTGCCAGTCATGAGACAATGTAATCAGAGCAATGATAAGCTACTGGTGCTAAAACAAGCATTGCAGGTAAACAACAAGAGACACAAAGCTGAAATGTGTGCGTTAACCCTTACACCACGCTCTACAGATTACATAGGAAAACCTGCTGACAGATTCCATTTAATAAAAATCTAGAATTCAATTCAACTGAGAATTTGGCCTCCACCTCTATAGGTAAGTGTATGTCAAAACCCCTGGCCCTGAAAGGAATGTAAGTATCCGGCCAAATCTGATTGCTAATATGATGTAATCGTTCCCCTCTCTGCAATCCATATATTTATCTTCCTGTGTCCGTATCGGCAGAATCTGGACAGGACGAGGATTTGTTCTTACTGTCAGGAAGCTGAGACACTTGGGTTTGGTTCCTGCCAATTCTGTGTCTTGTAATCAGGCGTCCCCTCTTGTAGATGACAGCTGCCCCTCTCGTAGATGACAGCTGCCCCTCTTGTAGATGACAGCTGCCCCTCTGGCAATCAGTGACATCTTCCTCCTGATGGCGGCTTGTTGACAGCTTTCCCCGGGTCCAGGGATTGTTCCTCTGATGACTGTGGTCTGACCCCGGCTCGTGGACATCACGACTTCCCCTCAACGTTTCCTGTCTTTTCATTATTTTCATGTGACACAACCCAAACTCTGCTCCATTATATCAGGGAAAGGTCACAGAACCTCACGACTCTCAGCAAACAACTGCAGACCTCAGACATGATACAGATCATATAAAGGGGCAGAGATGGCAGGTAATCCAGTATAGACTACGTCATGGAGAACGATACAGTCCTCTGAAATAGCAAATAGTGAACAAAGATAAATACATAGAAAAGGATTCAACTTTTGTGTCCCTATAACTAGACCTGACATAAGACGACGACGTTCACATCAACGTTTCTGCAAATCCAGCAGAATTTCACCTTTTTGTGAAAAGACACAGATCCCGCAACATAGTGTCCAGTGTAATGCATTAGTATGAAGCTCGGCCATGTGCGGAGATTGGGTGTCATCTGGATCCAGCACCTCCACCTTCTCTGAAAACCACAGTTAGCCTCGTTTTTTGTCCGGTACCGGATCTGCCGGACTGCAATGAAAACGCAAGTGACGAACATGTCCCAACCTCCAATACAAAAACCTCAGAGAGAAAATAACGTCACCGGATCCGAAATGGAAAAAACGCTGATGTGAAAGTAAAACAATAAAATAAAATTCAAAAGTTCAGGATAAGCCAGAACTGAAACAAAACACAGATGTGAAAGTAACCGAATCCACTAAGAGGTCACTGTGTACATACATTACATTACTGATCCTGAGTTACCTCCTGTATTATCCTCCAGAGCTGCACTCACTATTCTGCTGGTGCAGTCACTGTGTACATACATTACATTACTGATCCTGAGTTACCTCCTGTATTATACTCCAGAGCTGCACTCACTATTCTGCTGGTGCAGTCACTGTGTACATACATTACATTACTGATCCTGAGTTACCTCCTGTATTATCCTCCAGAGCTGCACTCACTATTCTGCTGGTGCAGTCACTGTGTACATACATTACATTACTGATCCTGAGTTACCTCCTGTATTATACTCCAGAGCTGCACTCACTATTCTGCTGGTGCAGTCACTGTGTACATACATTACATTACTGATCCTGAGTTACCTCCTGTATTATACTCCAGAGCTGCACTCACTATTCTGCTGGTGCAGTCACTGTGTACATACATTACATTACTGATCCTGAGTTACCTCCTGTATTATCCTCCAGAGCTGCACTCACTATTCTGCTGGTGCAGTCACTGTGTACATACATTACATTACTGATCCTGAGTTACCTCCTGTATTATACTCCAGAGCTGCACTCACTATTCTGCTGGTGCAGTCACTGTGTACATACATTACATTACTGATCCTGAGTTACCTCCTGTATTATACTCCAGAGCTGCACTCACTATTCTGCTGGTGCAGTCACTGTGTACACACATTACATTACTGATCCTGAGTTACCTCCTGTATTATCCTCCAGAGCTGCACTCACTATTCTGCTGGTGCAGTCACTGTGTACATACATTACTGATCCTGAGTTACCTCCTGTATTATCCTCCAGAGTTGCACTCACTATTCTGCTGATGCAGTCACTGTGTACATACATTACATTACTGATCCTGAGTTACCTCCTGTATTATACTCCAGAGCTGCACTCACTATTCTGCTGGTGCAGTCACTGTGTACATACATTACATTACTGATCCTGAGTTACCTCCTGTATTATACTCCAGAGCTGCACTCACTATTCTGCTGGTGCAGTCACTGTGTACATACATTACATTACTGATCCTGAGTTACCTCCTGTATTATCCTCCAGAGTTGCACTCACTATTCTGCTGGTGCAGTCACTGTGTACATACATTACATTACTGATCCTGAGTTACCTCCTGTATTATACTCCAGAGCTGCACTCACTATTCTGCTGGTGCAGTCACTGTGTACATACATTACATTACTGATCCTGAGTTACCTCCTGTATTATACTCCAGAGCTGCACTCACTATTCTGCTGGTGCAGTCACTGTGTACATACATTACATTACTGATCCTGAGTTACCTCCTGTATTATCCTCCAGAGCTGCACTCACTATTCTGCTGGTGCAGTCACTGTGTACATACATTACATTACTGATCCTGAGTTACCTCCTGTATTATACTCCAGAGCTGCACTCACTATTCTGCTGGTGCAGTCACTGTGTACATACATTACATTACTGATCCTGAGTTACCTCCTGTATTATACTCCAGAGCTGCACTCACTATTCTGCTGGTGCAGTCACTGTGTAGACACATTACATTACTGATCCTGAGTTACCTCCTGTATTATCCTCCAGAGCTGCACTCACTATTCTGCTGGTGCAGTGACTGTGTACATACATTACTGATCCTGAGTTACCTCCTGTATTATCCTCCAGAGCGGCACTCACTATTCTGCTGGTGCAGTCACTGTGTACATACATTACATTACTGATCCTGAGTTACCTCCTGTATATACTCCAGAGCTGCACTCACTATTCTGCTGGTGCAGTCAGTGTGTACATACATTACATTACTGATCCTGAGTTACCTCCTGTATTATACTCCAGAGCTGCACTCACTATTCTGCTGGTGCAGTCACTGTGTACATACATTACATTACTGATCCTGAGTTACCTCCTGTATTATACTCCAGAGCTGCACTCACTATTCTGCTGGTGCAGTCACTGTGTACATACATTACATTACTGATCCTAAGTTACCTCCTGTATTATACTCCAGAGCTGCACTCACTATTCTGCTGGTGCAGTCACTGTGTACATACATTACATTACTGATCCTGAGTTACCTCCTGTATTATCCTCCAGAGCTGCACTCACTATTCTGCTGGTGCAGTCACTGTGTACATACATTACATTACTGATCCTGAGTTACCTCCTGTATTATACTCCAGAGCTGCACTCACTATTCTGCTGGTGCAGTCACTGTGTACATACATTACATTACTGATCCTGAGTTACCTCCTGTATTATACTCCAGAGCTGCACTCACTATTCTGCTGGTGCAGTCACTGTGTACACACATTACATTACTGATCCTGAGTTACCTCCTGTATTATCCTCCAGAGCTGCACTCACTATTCTGCTGGTGCAGTCACTGTGTACATACATTACATTACTGATCCTGAGTTACCTCCTGTATTATCCTCCAGAGCTGCACTCACTATTCTGCTGGTGCAGTCACTGTGTACATACATTACATTACTGATCCTGAGTTACCTCCTGTATTATACTCCAGAGCTGCACTCACTATTCTGCTGGTGCAGTCACTGTGTACATACATTACATTACTGATCCTGAGTTACCTCCTGTATTATACTCCAGAGCTGCACTCACTATTCTGCTGGTGCAGTCACTGTGTAGACACATTACATTACTGATCCTGAGTTACCTCCTGTATTATCCTCCAGAGCTGCACTCACTATTCTGCTGGTGCAGTGACTGTGTACATACATTACTGATCCTGAGTTACCTCCTGTATTATCCTCCAGAGCGGCACTCACTATTCTGCTGGTGCAGTCACTGTGTACATACATTACATTACTGATCCTGAGTTACCTCCTGTATATACTCCAGAGCTGCACTCACTATTCTGCTGGTGCAGTCAGTGTGTACATACATTACATTACTGATCCTGAGTTACCTCCTGTATTATACTCCAGAGCTGCACTCACTATTCTGCTGGTGCAGTCACTGTGTACATACATTACATTACTGATCCTGAGTTACCTCCTGTATTATACTCCAGAGCTGCACTCACTATTCTGCTGGTGCAGTCACTGTGTACATACATTACATTACTGATCCTAAGTTACCTCCTGTATTATACTCCAGAGCTGCACTCACTATTCTGCTGGTGCAGTCACTGTGTACATACATTACATTACTGATCCTGAGTTACCTCCTGTATTATACTCCAGAGCTGCACTCACTATTCTGCTGGTGCAGTCACTGTGTACATACATTACATTACTGATCCTGAGTTACCTCCTGTATTATACTCCAGAGCTGCACTCACTATTCTGCTGGTGCAGTCACTGTGTACATACATTACATTACTGATCCTGAGTTACCTCCTGTATTATACTCCAGAGCTGCACTCACTATTCTGCTGGTGCAGTCACTGTGTACATACATTACATTACTGATCCTGAGTTACCTCCTGTATTATCCTCCAGAGCTGCACTCACTATTCTGCTGGTGCAGTCACTGTGTACATACATTACATTACTGATCCTGAGTTACCTCCTGTATTATACTCCAGAGCTGCACTCACTATTCTGCTGGTGCAGTCACTGTGTACATACATTACATTACTGATCCTGAGTTACCTCCTGTATTATACTCCAGAGCTGCACTCACTATTCTGCTGGTGCAGTCACTGTGTACATACATTACATTACTGATCCTGAGTTACCTCCTGTATTATACTCCAGAGCTGCACTCACTATTCTGCTGGTGCAGTCACTGTGTACATACATTACATTACTGATCCTGAGTTACCTCCTGTATTATCCTCCAGAGCTGCACTCACTATTCTGCTGGTGCAGTCACTGTGTACATACATTACATTACTGATCCCGAGTTACCTCCTGTATTATACTCCAGAGCTGCACTCACTATTCTGCTGGTGCAGTCACTGTGTACATACATTACATTACTGATCCTGAGTTACCTCCTGTATTATACTCCAGAGCTGCACTCACTATTCTGCTGGTGCAGTCACTGTGTACATACATTACATTACTGATCCTGAGTTACCTCCTGTATTATACTCCAGAGCTGCACTCACTATTCTGCTGGTGCAGTCACTGTGTACATACATTACATTACTGATCCTGAGTTACCTCCTGTATTATACTCCAGAGCTGCACTCACTATTCTGCTGGTGCAGTCACTGTGTCCATACATTACATCCTCTTTACATATCATTACTCTGACACATTCCTGTTTCTTCCGGCTCCCGGGCCTGTGTGGCCCCTGTGGCCCCGGTGATACCACGCTCATTATAATGAAGCTTGTGAATACGAGATATTATCTTACAATTTATAAACTCTTCACAGCTGAAGCCGTTATCAGTTTCGCTGATTTTGGGTCTCGGTCCGGGGAAATCTCATTTTTATTCCTTCGAAGGATTTTGTTCCTTAAATAAACAGGAAAAGCTGAAATCGCCCTCAGCAAATGCCGGATTTCTGTCCCAGGAATTTCAGCCGATTACACAGAAGCTTCGTGAATTCTGCATCATTTTCCTGCGTCTCCTGCAGGTTCGGAAGCCGCCGATGACCCAACGCTGATAACGAGAGAGAGGAGATCAAAGCGGCCGAACTGAACAATACTGCATTAGCCAAGAAGCTGAATGTGAACAGAGCCATTAATATTAAAGGAAACCACACAAAGCCTGGAACCTCCCATTGTATTCAGTCATTAAGGCCTGAAAGAAAACAACTGGAAAATGGCAGATTATGAAATCAAGATTTTACATAAAATGTAATTCTATGTTTCAATCTGAAAATAAGTGATCTAAAGTAATCACCTGATTATCATCACAGGCAGGATAATAATAATACCTATATACAGTAGATAACACAGGATCCACCATTCACAATAGATGATATCACAGCTCACCTCCTCCTGTACAATGACTGATAACACCTCTATATACAGTAGATAACACAGGATCCACCATTCACAATAGGTGATAACACAGCTCACCTCCTCCTGTACAATGACTGATAACACCTCTATATACAGTAGATAACACAGGATCCACCATTCACAATAGGTGATATCACAGCTCACCTTCTCCTGTATAATGACTGATAACACCTCTATATACAGTAGATAACACAGGATCCACCATTCACAATAGGTGATATCACAGCTCACCTCCTCCTCCTGTACAATGACTGATAACACCTCTATATACAGTAGGTAACACAGGATCCACCATTCACAATAGGTGATATCACAACTCACCTCCTCCTCCTGTACAATGACTGATAACACCTCTATATACAGCAGATAACACAGGATCCACCATTCACAATAGGTGATATCACAGCTCACCTTCTCCTGTATAATGACTGATAACACCTCTATATACAGTAGATAACACAGGATCCACCATTCACAATAGGTGATATCACAGCTCACCTCCTCCTGTATAATGACTGATAACACCTCTATATACAGTAGATAACACAGGATCCACCATTCACAATAGATGATATCACAGCTCACCTCCTCCACCTGTACAATGACTGATAACACCTCTATATACAGTAGATAACACAGGATCCACCATTCACAATAGGTGATATTACAGCTCACCTCCTCCTCCTGTACAATGACTGATAACACCTCTATATACAGTAGATAACACAGGATCCACCATTCACAATAGGTGATATCACAGCTCACCTCCTCCCCCTGTACAATGACTGATAACACCTCTATATACAGTAGATAACACAGGATCCACCATTCACAATAGGTGATATCACAGCTCACCTCCTCCTCCTGTACAATGACTGATAACACCTCTATATACAGTAGATAACACAGGATCCACCATTCACAATAGATGATATCACAGCTCACCTCCTCCTGTACAATGACTGATAACACCTCTATATACAGTAGATAACACAGGATCCACCATTCACAATAGGTGATAACACAGCTCACCTCCTCCTGTACAATGACTGATAACACCTCTATATACAGTAGATAACACAGGATCCACCATTCACAATAGGTGATATCACAGCTCACCTTCTCCTGTATAATGACTGATAACACCTCTATATACAGTAGATAACACAGGATCCACCATTCACAATAGGTGATATCACAGCTCACCTCCTCCTGTACAATGACTGATAACACCTCTATATACAGTAGATAACACAGGATCCACCATTCACAATAGGTGATATCACAGCTCACCTCCTCCTCCTGTACAATGACTGATAACACCTCTATATACAGTAGGTAACACAGGATCCACCATTCACAATAGGTGATATCACAACTCACCTCCTCCTCCTGTACAATGACTGATAACACCTCTATATACAGCAGATAACACAGGATCCACCATTCACAATAGGTGATATCACAGCTCACCTTCTCCTGTATAATGACTGATAACACCTCTATATACAGTAGATAACACAGGATCCACCATTCACAATAGGTGATATCACAGCTCACCTCCTCCTGTATAATGACTGATAACACCTCTATATACAGTAGATAACACAGGATCCACCATTCACAATAGATGATATCACAGCTCACCTCCTCCACCTGTACAATGACTGATAACACCTCTATATACAGTAGATAACACAGGATCCACCATTCACAATAGGTGATATTACAGCTCACCTCCTCCTCCTGTACAATGACTGATAACACCTCTATATACAGTAGATAACACAGGATCCACCATTCACAATAGGTGATATCACAGCTCACCTCCTCCCCCTGTACAATGACTGATAACACCTCTATATACAGTAGATAACACAGGATCCACCATTCACAATAGATGATATCACAGCTCTCCTCCTCCTCCTGTACAATGACTGATAACACCTCTATATACAGTAGATAACACAGGATCCACCATTCACAATAGATGATGTCACAGCTCACCTCCTCCTGTACAATGCCTGATAACACCTCTATATACAGTAGATAACACAGGATCCACCATTCACAATAGATGATATCACAGCTCACCTCCTCCTCCTGTACAATGACTGATAACACCTCTATATACAGTAGATAACACAGGATCCACCATTCACAATAGATGATGTCACAGCTCACCTCCTCCTGTACAATGACTGATAACACCTCTATATACAGTAGATAACACAGGATCCACCATTCACAATAGATGATGTCACAGCTCACCTCCTCCTCCTGTACAATGACTGATAACACCTCTATATACAGTAGATAACACAGGATCCACCATTCACAATAGGTGATATCACAGCTCACCTCCTCCTCCTGTACAATGACTGATAACACCTCTATATACAGTAGATAACACAGGATCCACCATTCACAATAGATGATATCACAGCTCACCTCCTCCTGTACAATGACTGATAACACCTCTATATACAGTAGATAACACAGGATCCACCATTCACAATAGGTGATATCACAGCTCACCTCCTCCTGTACAATGACTGATAACACCTCTATATACAGTAGATAACACAGGATCCACCATTCACAATAGGTGATATCACAGCTCACCTCCTCTTCCTGTACAATGACTGATAACACTTCTATATACAGTAGATAACACAGGATCCACCATTCACAATAGATGATATCACAGCTCACCCCCTCCTCCTGTACAATGACTGATAACACCTCTATATACAGTAGATAACACAGGATCCATCATTCACAATAGATGATATCACAGCTCACCTCCTCCTGTACAATGACTGATAACACCTCTATATACAGTAGATAACACAGGATCCACCATTCACAATAGATGATATCACAGCTCACCTCCTCCTCCTGTACAATGACTGATAACACCTCTATATACAGTAGATAACACAGGATCCACCATTCACAATAGATGATATCACAGCTCACCTCCTCCTGTATAAAAGATGTTACAAATGGGACAGAACAATACCATATATACAATTACATACAATAAAAGGATCAACAAAACAAACAATGCATGACCTGTGGTCGCAGGGGTGAAAGCACGGCACAATCCTACCCTGCAGTGCACCTTCCTGGCACTAAACACGGATTATAATGTGACATTTGCTTTTATTAACCCACGCTATACCCACATACCTCCCGCCCGGTGACTCAGGGCCGGTTATGGGATACGGCCTCAGTTTCCAGAAAATAATGAAATCCCAACTTCCAGGATATCTTCACCCCCGGAGGTCAAAGGTGGAAGATATCGTGGTCACAAAACAGGAGCAATATAAGAAAGCCGATCCGTGCAAGTCTTCCTGGTCACAGAGTAGCGTGCAGACAAGAACCGCACTGATTATGTCACACCGGGTGTGGGGAGACACCCAGCGCTGGATGACGATGGGAGGGATGGTTGAGACCCTGATGCTGAGGGCAAAAGGGGAGATGGTGACCCTTAAATAAACTAGCGCTGGCACCTGACTCCCCTAACATCCCTATACAGCTTCTGCCAGAATACCTATTCCCTGACTGACCCTGAACTGCTACAAAATAAGCATCAGAGCGGGTGAACACTAGTCAGCCCGGCTACCAGCTAAAGATAAACACAAGGGAAACAAACAAACAGGGAAGGGAGGAAACACTTAGCTTGAGAAGATCCACACAGCAATTCCACAGAACCTCCTGGATACACTGCTGAGCTGAGAAGCTTCCTACAAACACCTGACAAGCTATCACCAGCAGGGCATCCTGGGAGTCAAGGGGAATATATACACAGCTCAAGGTAAGGGATCAGCTGGGTCCTAGTGACCTCCAGCTTTCGCTAAAAAGGGAAATGCCTCTTAAAGTGACAGAGACTTTTTTATTAGGAGTTTGACTGTTTGGCCAAACGCTGGGACCCTCTGCGAGTGGCCTCTACAGTCTCATTCGTGCCTCCTGACACACCCGTGACAGGTTATCACCTATCCAGGGGTTGTAAGTGTCTTTAGACTGGACTCCCCCTTTAAGAGAGAAATCCTTATCCTGTAGATTCGTTATCTACTTGCTTACAAGTTTCATCTTACATTATCTCACTTTTGCTTACTCTTAAAAAGCAGCAAATGGTGCATGGAGGAGATGTAATGATCCGGACCGTCCTCCTGGTGCGGGACCCGGACCCTTGTCATGACTCGTGCAGGTGGTCACCGCTGGCATCACTATAATGGCTCCCTGATGCCACCCTGCGGGTGTTTATTCATTATTATGATTATTATTATCAGCTCTCGGCTTCATGGGGAATATGGAAAAGGTTTTCACAAGAACGGGCTAAAGACAAGGTGAGGCCCCTGCAGTATCCAGGGGTTGGAGGCGCCTCTGACCTGAACTCTTTACCCCATCTTTACTGCCAGGATCGCCAGGAGTTCAATCAGATAAGACATGAAAAATACAGAAAACACTGTGCTTATTCCTGTGTCCGCACTTAGAAGGAAATGGGATGAGCCAGAAATAACATCATCTTCATCCTCATCCAAGCCCTGATCTCGGCCTTCAGAAAAACAAACCGGATTATTATCAGACGGTAAAAGCGGAAATGTCCGTCTGACGGCGGCAGAGACCAGATCAAGACCGATAATGCGGGGACTTTCACAGTTCAAGGCCCGCGCCACCGCGTCTGGAGACTTCCCGCTCCTCAGATTTCGGTTTCTTATTACCCCCATGGTCGTCTATACGCAGGGGCTGGCTGGCACATTTTGGCCTGGGGGGCAAGCACACAACAGTGGCCCACGAGCAGAGCGGCCTCCCTGACCAACATGACAGATGGCCGGGCGGCCCCAAAACTGCTGCTTGACCACTGGCCTGGGGGGAATCTGCCATCTGTGCCCGCGAGCCCCTGCGGCCAGATACCAGGACATGTCCAGAGCGGTTACACTGGAACCAGTAGCACAAATGTGGAGTCCAACTGGAAACATTTTCACCAGCACCAAGAGTGTATAATAAAACTTCACATTTATTAGGAAAGTCAAAAATCCCATGATAAGCCACTCAACCACAGGCACGGCGACCTCACGCGTTTCAGACACAAATCAGGCAGGTTCTTATTCTAAATGTTTCTCTACATTTGTGCGTCATTTTGTGACCCCCCCACCCCCACCTCCCGCCGCAGGACGGTGCGATTTTGCGCGGCTGTAGAAATCCTGATGCTTCCAGATGCGGCACAACGTATCAAACGATCCACTGACTTCAATAAGGCGGCACCCGGCCCAGGATGGATGTGTCCAAGCCGCATCATCATTGTCTCTCCGGAAACAGGGTCACGATCCGTGCGCCAAAAAGAACGGCTGCACCGCCCGAACATAAACTCCAAAAAGGCTCGCTCATCCCTAGGTGAAACTACGCACCTCCACCACTCAAATCCAATGCTTACACCCAAGACATCAGACCCAGAAGAGGCGCCAAATTCAACAAGCGGCCTGCACCATTTAATGATTGTATTCCAGCACGCCCCTCCATGAAAGACTCGTCTTAATAATTTGGGACCGCTGGGGGTCACTTCTTGTCTTTTTCAGTGAAATGCAGGAGGACACAGATTTTGCTGCAGTTTCCCCCTTTATGATCGCAGAGGACAAGTCGCAGCTGAAATCACAATTGTGTTTACGTTTCTGCTCTATAAAAGCGTTTACAATTCAGTTCACGAAAGAAAGCATAAAGAACAAACCCTACGAAAAATGCAAAAGACGGGAAAAAACATTTAAAATAATGCAGCGATTCCGGTACGTGAGAACACGGTGCAACGTGGAAACCTGACGAGAAGGCAGAATACTAATTGATTCACAAAGGAAGCCCCGTCCCTTGTCCTGCTCCCACGGTGGAGTGCTCGTTACAATGTATCAGTGCAGGAAGGACAGGAAAGAGGTTTGTTATGTTGCTGTTTTGCTAGAAGAGGATTTGCTAAATTGATACAATTGCAAAACTAATGTGGATAGAGCCTAAACGTACGACCACAGGCAGAAGCTGACTGTCATGTCCGACCTATAGCTGCGTCATCTTGTTTTGTAATCGTACAAGCGTTTGTTGGTTACAGGGTCGGCGTCAGCACCCGGCGCACCTGGACAAGTGAGGGGCCCACTCACTGCCTGTGAACCCGCTAACAGACAGCCGCCCTCTCTCCTGCTCTGCGCTGACCTATGTGATTGCTACAAACCAGTAGAGGAAGCTCACCGGGAGCTGACACAGAACTGCAGGAGCCATGCAGATGAAGGACCTTCCAGTCAGGTGACTGATCATGTGCCTAATATGATCACATGACTGAAATGAAGGTCCTGGAAGATACTGCAGCTGCTTAACTGCTGCAGCCTCCATGTAGATTGTATAGTGTATGTGTGCAAGGTGTGTGTGTACAGATGTAACAGAGCTATTTGTATCTATATGTTTATATAGCAGAGCTGTGTGTTTCTGTATGTGTATGTAGTGTGCATGTTGCAGAGCTGTGTGTGCAGTGTGCATGTAGCAGAACTGTGTGTGCGGTGTGCATGTAGCAGAGCTGTTTGTGTCTATATGTTTATGTGGCAGAGATGCATGTGTCTACATGTGCAAATAGCAGAGCTCTGAATGTCTATGGGCATATAGCAAAGCTGTGTGTGTCTAATGTATAATCTGCAGAAAGACACTGACAATTGACTCCCTCTACTACTCTAATACATTAACATTAGCGCTAATGACCCCTCCCTTTTACACCGCCAGGGACGCTTTTATTAATAGGAAGAATAGTTTTCCTATTTTCAGCTGTCTAAACCTGGGGTGCAGTCTAAGGTGCAGACATGTAGCAGTGGGGAGGGACAGGGGTGCAGTCTAAGGTGCAGACATGTAGCAGTGGGGAGGGACAGGGGTAGAGTATCAAAGGGGCCCACTGAGACTCTTTCAACCAGGTGTTATGAAAACCTTCAGCCGGCCCTGGTTGGTGACAAGTGTTATTCAGCAGCCAGAATGTGCCGGGCCCGTACACATCAGACACATCATATAACTAACTATAACTTTCCAATGCACATGCACGCTCGGTTTGGGTGAGTGTGCATATATTGTATACAGGGAGATCAGTAAGTTACAAGCAGAACAAAAAAAAGATTGTCTCTACCGATTATTCTATAAAGGCAAAACAAGGGCCTCTGTCAGGTCATTTTTCAGTATGATACTAATATTGCCCTTGAATAGCGCCTGGGCAGAGCTTTTAAAAAACATGTAAAAATCCTTACTGTGCCCTCTGTAGTGTTCCTGATATAAGCATTTTCACACCCTGCTGGCAGCGGCTGCACTAGTCCGGGTCATCACTTTCACTGCTGAATAGTCCAGTGTATGCAAATGTTATTTAAATATCCACCCCTGACCAAGCTGGTAATCTGTCCCTCCCCTCTGTGCTCTGTGTCTCACACCTGCTTACAGAGGAGAGCAGTGACGTCACTACATGAATATTCATCCCTGGGGAGGGGCAGCAGAGAACTAAGTGATCACTCACTGATTGTAAACTGTAAATAAGGAGATTCATTCTGTTGGAGGATGGGGGGTATAAATAAAAGAAATACATGAACAGTAAGAGCGTCACCAAGGGAAGTAGATCATGAGAGCGGTTGTAGAAGGATTATTGACCTAACAGATTCCCTTTAGATGATTACAAAGTTACAGAACTTTTCTTCATATAAAAAGTTCAAACTGGAGAACCCAGAAAATGTGAAAACTTCTGGAGAGACGGGTGTGGACGAGCCGGGAGACGGGTGTGGACGAGCCCGGAGACGGGTGTGGACGAGCCCGGAGACGGGTGTGGACGAGCCAGGAGACGGGTGTGGACGAGCCCGGAGCCGGGTGTGGACGAGCCTGGAGACGGGTGTGGACGAACCCGGAGGCGGGTGTGGACGAGCCTGGAGGCGGGTGTGGACGAGCCTGGAGGCGGGTGTGGACGAGCCTGGAGGCGGGTGTGGACGAGCCGGGAGGCGGGTGTGGACGAGCCGGGAGACGGGTGTGGACGAGCCGGGAGACGGGTGTGGATGAGCCTGAACATTCTGAGATCACGAAAAGTGACTGAACATTACCCACCGCGGTCCAGATCCCTCAGTGTCACTATAGAGCGGTGTAACGTGACATTGTGTATATGTGCATTGTGTAACCCTCTCAGCACTCACTCGCCTGTGCGAGGACTCGGGCCTCATTCACACTGACAGTTTTTCAGCTTCACATGTTGAGTCTTTTGCAGCATTTTTCCATGAACAAATGCAACATTTTATAGACCAGTAAAGTGGATGAGATTCCCATCGCCCCCTCCCCGCGCTGCTGCTCATTCCCTCCTTGCAGATTTCAAGCAGTTTCTTGTCGATTCATTCAGATTTTTTTACCCATTAAAATGAACAAGAAAAAAAATGCATAAAAAACCTTGCAATAATGTATTTTCCCGCCAGCGCTTCAGTATGTGAATATTCCCAGCAAATCTTTCTGCTGCAAATACTGAACGTCGTGCACCTTATAATTGTAAGAAGTCAACATTGGTGAAGCCTGTATGGTCAGACACATCCATTACACAGTACATAGCAGGGACACATATATAAGATTATCTCAGCACAGGAGATGTGGTATGATCAGATCATGTCCCTGTTCGGTCAGACACATCCATTACACAGTACATAGCAGGGACACATATATAAGATTATCTCAGCCCAGGAGATGTGGTATGATCAGACCATGTCCCTGTACGGTCAGACACATCCATTACACAGTACATAGCAGGGACACATATATAAGATTATCTCAGCCCAGGAAATGTGGTATGATCAGACCATGTCCCTGTACAGTCAGACACATCCATTACACAGTACATAGCAGAGACACATATATAAGATTATCTCAGCACAGGAGATGTGGTATGATCAGACCGTGTCCCTGTACGGTCAGACACATCCATTACACAGTACATAGCAGGGACACATATATAAGATTATCTCAGCACAGGAGATGTGGTATGATCAGACCATGTCCCTGTACGGTCAGACACATCCATTACACAGTACATAGCAGGGACACATATATAAGATTATCTCAGTACAGGAACATTTTTTAAACATCCAATTGTGGAAATTATTATTATTATTCCAAGATCTCTTGATTACAATCAACTTTAAAACTTAGTTAATTTGTTGGAAAACTCCTTTAAAGGTAGTGTCACACATGGCGATGTTGCCCGCGACATCGCCGAAAAGTGACGTAACAGCGATGTTGCGGGCGATATCACAAGTGCGTCGCGCTGTGTGACAGCGCGACGCAACTGCAAATTATCGCTGGTCGCAGGTTGACAGGTTTATGAACATGTTCTTAAACCTGTCAACCTGTGACCAGCGATTAGGCTGGATCGCGCCGTCTGACACTGTTGGCGGCGCGATCCAGCCTATATCGCAGCGTTGCTGAGGATCGCTCGCTGGGCTAAGCCCAGGCCAGTGAGAGACAGCTCTGCCCGCATCGCCGCCGCGTCACCGGCAACGTCATGCCGTGTGACAGCTGGCCTGCGATGTCGGAAGCGAGCGTGCACCTGCACATCGATTCCGACATCGCGGGCGACATCGCCACGTGTGACCCCACCTTAAGGGGATTCACTGTCCTGTAGCTTCGTCCCCTGTGAAGGAGCCTTTTGCTGCATTGTTTGGTAATGAGAATCCGCTTTGTTTTTTCTCTCTGTTACATTCTGTCTTTTCTTGTGGAACGTTCTACACGTTTTGAGCAAACATTGTTCAGTAATTAGCTGTTATTTCTCTGAAAGCTGCAGATTGTTGTCTACGTCTTCGTATAGTTTTATTCTTCTTGTAACTTTCCCTCTAATTCTTATGAAGATTCAGTATAGTCGTGTTTTAATCATTTTATCCATCTCACAGATGCAGGATTATTTTCCTCTATTTTTGATTATCTACCTGACAGTCAGTGCTGGGTCTCCGGGCCCCGCACCCTAGTGACCCTCTGGGGCCCTGCACCCTAGTGACCCTCCGGGCCCCTGCACCCTAGTGACCCTCTGGGGCCCTGCACCCTAGTGACCCTCCGGGCCCCTGCACCCTAGTGACCATCTGGGGCCCCCACACCCTAGTGACCCTCTGGGGCCCATGCACCCTAGTGACCCCCCGGGGCCCCGCACCCTAGTGACCCTCCGGGCCCCTGCACCCTAGTGACCCTCTGGGGCCCTGCACCCTAGTGACCCTCCGGGCCCCTGCACCCTAGTGACCATCTGGGGCCCCCACACCCTAGTGACCCTCTGGGGCCCATGCACCCTAGTGACCCCCCGGGGCCCCGCACCCTAGTGACCCTCCGGGCCCCTGCACCCTAGTGACCCTCTGGGGCCCTGCACCCTAGTGACCCTCCGGGCCCCTGCACCCTAGTGACCATCTGGGGCCCCCACACCCTAGTGACCCTCTGGGGCCCATGCACCCTAGTGACCCCCCGGGGCCCCGCACCCTAGTGACCCTCCGGGCCCCTGCACCCTAGTGACCATCTGGGGCCCCCACACCCTAGTGACCCTCTGGGGCCCATACACCCTAGTGACCCCCCGGGGCCCCGCACCCTAGTGACCCTCCGGGGCCCCCACACCCTAGTGACCCTCCGGGGCCCCCACACCCTAGTGACCCTCCGAGGCCCCCACACCCTAGTGACCCTCTGGGGCCCCGCACCCCAGTGACCCTCTGGGGCCCCCGCACCCTAGTGACCCTCCGGGGCCCCGCACCCTAGTGACCCTTGTGTCTGATGATCCATTGCTCTCTTTTTCTCTAGTAATCTGTGTGTGCTGAGAAATGACATGTAAATTAGGCTGTGTATTGGGGTGTGTCTATTCAGACACGGGAAACACCCACAATGCACGTCCGTGCTCATTTGCATGCTGACCTCTTGCACATCAGATGAATACAGGACGGAGCTGGGGTATATCCTCATTCTTCGCTCCCTTTACATGATTGCAGACCTGGTGACGCTGATTGTAGCATTGAATGTGAACCGCTGCACCGCAGACATCCACCGCACTGGAAAATATGAAACTTATCGTGTTTTCTAATTTACCGCTAGATCACAGCCCACATCCTGCAAACCGTCTCCAGCCTTGGGCACGTTAACCCCTCACCGCCCGGGGACACAGAGATCTGTGATCTGCTAGGATGTGCGGAGATCATCGCCATCATGTGACACAATTAACCCTCGCTGCTTCCCATTAACCCCCGTCCATCGACTCCCGTTAAACACTTTCTTCTGTGTTTGTAGCGGAAATAAACAACAAAACATCCCCGGGCACAAACTAATGCAATATCTACGCTAACACACTGTAACGAAACCTCAGCCACGATCAGAATGAACAGGATGAAAATGAGAAGGATCCAAGGAATCTTGGACGTCTTGAGACGTTCGGAACAATGGAGTCACTTTATCCTAAGTTCTCCTTTGTCGGGGCGGCGCACACCCACCTCCCGGGGAACCGCGGCCCCATTAATAGATGGGAAAAATCCCGATCGACCCGCTCCCTCCTGTAGGATCCGTGTGTGATCCCGAGAGGATCCATTCAATATCAGGCGAGGGGGGGGGGGCAGAGAGGATTAACCCCTTGATGCTTTTCTCTCCTTCCGCACAGGTTTTTGGCCCCGGTGCAGTCAGATGTTTCCTATTAGGGGCCCCTCAGAGGGTCTGTATATGGAGTCCTGCGGGTTCAGACATGGAGATACAGACCCTCGCCCCCTCCTGATACACAGGACACAACGCTACATATGAGGGAGGGGGTGAAGGTATTCTGCCAATATCAGGACCCCACAATCCTGCTGCTGCTCTACGGCTTCTCCCAGAGATGATTCCCATTGTGTTCTGCATTAGAGGACCGGAGGATCTGCAAGGAAACAGATCGGATCCAGCAGGGATCAGCCCCCCTCACCCTCCGATCAGGGGTATAATGAGGGGCTGTGTGCCTGGGGGGTATGGGGTATAATGGGGGGCTCCTATGGGGTATAATGAGGGGGCAGTGTGCCTGGGGGGTATGGGGTATAATGGGGGGCTCCTATGGGGTATAATGAGGGGGCAGTGTGCCTGGGGGGTCCTATGGCGTATAATGAGGGGCTGTGTGGCTCCTATGGGTTATAATGAGGGGCAGTGTGGCTGGGGGGCTCCTATGGGGTATAATGAGGGGCTGTAGCCTGGGGTATATGGGGTACAATGAGGTGCTGTGCCCGGTGGCATCTTACCTTGTGCTGTCTCTGGCTGCTGCTTCCCGCAGGTTTGCAGACTGTACATGGAGCTGTGGAGCCCCTGAATGTGGGATGGTCCTGAATTCTTACTCCATCCGCCAGATGCTGCTGACACTGGAGGAGAAATCATCTGCTGACAGAAAACTTGCTCCAGTCCTCCTCTCCGCCTGTTCTTCATTCCTCCTCTCCGCCTGTTCTTCATTCCTCCTCTCCGCCTGTTCTTCATTCCTTCCTTCCTTTCTTCATTCCTTCCTTCCTTAACAGAGTAACACACGTTACAAGTCTTCTCTAAAAGTCGTCCTGGACACAACACAATTACTAATATAATGCAAGAAAATATCAGAATCTCAGAGTCCTCAGTGGTTAATGCCCCAGATGTGTGGCTGAACATATAAGGGCTGTGTGGGGGCTCATACTGTATGTAGGGAGACTGTGTGGGGGCCCATACTGTATATAGAGAGGCTGTGTGGGGGCTCATACTGTGGCTGTATGGGGCCCATACTGTATATAGAGAGGCTGTGTGGGGGCTCATACTGTGGCTGTATGGGGGCCCATACTGTATATAGGGAGGCTGTGTGGGGCTCATACTGTATATAGGGAGGCTGTTTGAGGGCTCATACTGTATATAGAGGGGCTGTGTGGGGGCTCATACTGTATATAGGGAGGCTGTGTGGGGGCTCATACTGTATATAGGGAGGCTGTGTGAGGGCTCATACTGTATATAGGGAGGCTGTGTGGGGGCTCATACTGTATATATAAGGAGGCTGTGTGGGGCTCATACTGTATATAGGGAGACTGTGTGGGGGCCCATACTGTATATAGAGAGGCTGTGTGGGGGCTCATACTGTGGCTGTATGGGGCCCATACTGTATATAGAGAGGCTGTGTGGGGGCTCATACTGTGGCTGTATGGGGGCCCATGCTGTATATAGGGAGGCTGTGTGGGGGCTCATACTGTATATAGGGAGGCTGTGTGGGGGCTCATACTGTATATAGGGAGGCTGTGTGGGGGCTCATACTGTATATAGGGAGGCTGTGTGGGGCTCATACTGTATATAGGGAGGCTGTGTGGGGGCTCATACTGTATATAGGGAAGCTGTGTGGGGGCTCATACTGTATATAGGGAGGCTGTGTGGGAGCTCATATACTGTATATAAGAGGCTATGTGGGGGCTCATAACATGGACGTACCCAGGATCATAACTATACGGGTGGGGGCAAGCTATGGTTGTTCAGGTTGTAAAATAGCACCCATCACTGTACATAGCCCCCCATCACTGGTTTATAGTCCCCCATCACTGTACATAGCTCCCCCCCATCACTGATATATAGCCCCCATCACTGGTATATAAGCCCCCATCACTAGTTTATAGCACCCCCATCACTGGTATATAGCCCCCCATCACTGGTGATCGTGATATATAAGCCCCCATCACTCGTTTATAGCCCCATCACTGGTATATAGACCCCCCCATCATCACAGTATATGCCCCCATCATCACAGTATATGCCCCCATCATCACAGTATATGCCCCCATCATCACAGTATACGCCCCCATCATCACAGTATATGCCCCCATCATCATAGTTATACGCCCCATCATCACAGTATATGCCCCCATCATCATAGTATACGCCCCCATCATCACAGTATACGCCCCATCATCACAGTACATGCCCCCATCATCACAGTATACGCCCCATCATCACAGTATACGCCTCCATCATCACAGTATACACCCCCATCATCACAGTATACCCCCCATCATCACAGTATACGCCCCATCATCACAGTACATGCCCTCATCATCACAGTATATGCCCCATCATCACATTATATGCCCCCATCATCACATTATATGCCCCCATCATCACAGTATACGCCCCCATCATCACAGTATATGCCCCATCATCACAGTATACGCCCCATCATCACAGTATACGCCCCCATCATCACAGTATACGCCCCCATCATCACAGTATACCCCCCCATCATCACAGTATATGCCCCATCATCACAGTATACGCCCCCATCATCACAGTATACGCCCCCATCATCACAGTATACGCCCCATCATCACAGTATATGCCCCCATCATCACAGTATAACGCCCCATCATCACAGTATACGCCCCCATCATCACAGTATATGCCCCCATCATCACAGTATACCCCCCCATCATCACAGTATATGCCCCATCATCACAGTATACGCCCTCATCATCACAGTATACGCCCCCATCATCACAGTATACCCCCCATCATCACAGTATATGCCCCATCATCACATTATATGCCCCCATCATCACATTATATGCCCCCATCATCACAGTATACGCCCCATCATCACAGTATACGCCCCCATCATCACAGTATACGCCCCCCATCATCACAGTATACCCCCCCATCATCACAGTATACGCCCCCATCATCACAGTATATGCCCCATCATCACATTATATGCCCCCATCATCACAGTATACGCCCCCATCATCACAGTATACGCCCCCATCATCACAGTATACACCCCCATCATCACAGTATACGCCCCCATCATCACAGTATACGCCCCCATCATCACAGTATACGCCCCTATCATCACAGTATATCCCCCATCATCACAGTATACGCCCCATCATCACAGTATATGCCCTCATCATCACAGTATACGCCCCCATCATCACAGTATACGCCCCCATCATCACAGTATATGCCCCATCATCACAGTATACGCCCCATCATCACAGTATACGCCCCCATCATCACAGTATATGCCCCATCATCACAGTATACGCCCCATCATCACAGTATACGCCCCCATCATCACAGTATACGCCCCCATCATCACAGTATACGCCCCCATCATCACAGTATATGCCCCCATCATCACAGTATATGCCCCATCATCACAGTATATGCCCCCATCATCACAGTATATGCCCCATCATCACAGTATACGCCCCCATCATCACAGTATATGCCCCATCATCACAGTATATGCCCCATCATCACAGTATATGCCCCCATCATCACAGTATACGCCCCCATCATCACAGTATACGCCCCATCATCACAGTATATGCCCCATCATCACAGTATACGCCCCATCATCACAGTATACGCCCCATCATCACAGTATACCCCCCATCATCACAGTATACGCCCCCATCATCACAGTATACGCCCCCATCATCACAGTATATGCCCCATCATCACAGTATATGCCCCCATCATCACAGTATATGCCCCATCATCACAGTATACGCCCCCATCATCACAGTATATGCCCCATCATCACAGTATATGCCCCATCATCACAGTATATGCCCCCATCATCACAGTATATGCCCCATCATCACAGTATACGCCCCCATCATCACAGTATATGCCCCATCATCACAGTGTAGCGACCGGTGGTAAGGCCGCGGGTGTGTGTGTATGATCTTTCTCAACAGAATCCCCATACTCAGGTTTAACCGATAATAACGTTACTTTACTGGCAAACATGTTTATATCACAGTCAACCGAACTATATGCGCACTGGTATATATTAGAGTTTCTGGATCTTCACTTCTTCCGGGTACGCAGCAAGAGAAGAAAAAAACACAACAATGAAGATATCTTTCCCTAACTTTCCCTAAAATCACGTACCAGTCTTATCACAGAAGAAGATGTCGCTCCCACGTCGCAGGCCTGGGGATCTCACGAGGACGGGTCCCGATGCAGCGCTGAAGGGGGAAACTCCTCAGTCTTCTTCTTTGGTCTCCTTCCGCAGGTAACGGAATCTTTCTTTGTTAGTCTCTCCCAGTCTCAGGGCGCACCGAGCAGCAGCAGGAGGGAGATCACGGCAGTACAAATGGCTCCCTTATGTCGGTCACGGCCCCTGCACATGCACTCCGGGTGCTCGGCGGGCATGGTTTTGCAGAGCGGCCAGATACACCGCACCAAAGTCCAGTGGCCCAGGATCAGTCACAGGGGCTTCTGCGGGGTGATTTTTCCGGCAAGGTGTAGCAAAGTAGCCCTCTTTCAACAGACATCCACAGGCAGATCTTCCCTGGCTCAGCTCTGGATCTGCACTGACTTCCTGCTGCTCTCTCTTCCTGAGTAAACACACTTGCTGAAAAGGGAATTTCCCACTTCCCTGCGTTTGTTTCAGCACTTGTCCACAAGGGGCAGTAGCGGACTGTGCACAGTTCATTTCCATATCCATTTCTATGATACAGTCTGAATATGCTCACCTCACTACAACAGTATATGCCCCCATCATCACAGTATATGCCCCCATCATCACAGTATATGCCCCATCATCACAGTATACGCCCCATCATCACAGTATACGCCCCCATCATCACAGTATACGCCCCCATCATCACAGTATACGCCCCATCATCACAGTATACGCCCCCATCATCACAGTATACGCCCCCATCATCACAGTATACGCCCCCATCATCACAGTATACGCCCCCATCATCACAGTATACGCCCCCATCATCACAGTATATGCCCCATCATCACAGTATATGCCCCATCATCACAGTATATGCCCCCATCATCACAGTATATGCCCCCATCATCACAGTATATGCCCCCATCATCACAGTATACGCCCCATCATCACAGTATACGCCCCCATCATCACAGTATACGCCCCATCATCACAGTATACGCCCCATCATCACAGTATACGCCCCATCATCACAGTATACGCCCCCATCATCACAGTATACGCCCCCATCATCACAGTATACGCCCCATCATCACAGTATACGCCCCCATCATCATACTATACGCCCCCATCATCACAGTATACGCCCCCATCATCACAGTATACGCCCCATCATCACAGTATACGCCCCATCATCACAGTTATACGCCCCCATCATCACAGTATACGCCCCCATCATCACAGTATACGCCCCTATAATCACAGTATACGGCCCCCTTCATCACAGTATACGGCCCCATCATCACAGTATACGCCCCCATCATCACAGTATACGCCCCTATAATCACAGTATATGCCCCCTTCATCACAGTATACGGCCCCATCATCACAATATACGCCCCCATCATCACAGTATATGCCCCATCATCACAGTATACGCCCCATCATCACAGTATACGCCCCCATCATCACATTATATGCCCCCATCATCACAGTATACGCCCCATCATCACAGTATACGCCCCCATCATCACATTATATGCCCCCATCATCACAGTATACGCCCCATCATCACAGTATACGCCCCATCATCACAGTATACGCCCCCATCATAACAGTATACGCCCCCATCATAACAGTATACGCCCCATCATCACAGTATACGCCCCCATCATCACAGTATACGCCCCCATCATCACAGTATACGCCCCCATCATCACAGTATACGCCCCATCATCACAGTATACGCCCCATCATCACAGTATATGCCCCCATCATCACAGTATACGCCCCATCATCACAGTATACGCCCCATCATCACAGTATATGCCCCCATCATCACAGTATATGCCCCATCATCACAGTATACGCCCCCATCATCACAGTATACGCCCCCATCATCACAGTATACGCCCCCATCATCACAGTATACGCCCCCATCATCACAGTATACGCCCCTATAATCACAGTATATGCCCCCATCATCACAGTATATGCCCCCATCATCACAGTATACGCCCCATCATCACAGTATACGCCCCATCATCACAGTATACGCCCCCCATCATCACAGTATACGCCCCCATCATCACAGTATACGCCCCATCATCACAGTATACGCCCCCATCATCATACTATACGCCCCCATCATCACAGTATACGCCCCCATCATCACAGTATACGCCCCATCATCACAGTATACGCCCCATCATCACAGTATACGCCCCATCATCACAGTATACGCCCCCATCATCACAGTATACGCCCCTATAATCACAGTATACGGCCCCCTTCATCACAGTATACGGCCCCATCATCACAGTATACGCCCCCATCATCACAGTATACGCCCCTATAATCACAGTATATGCCCCCTTCATCACAGTATACGGCCCCATCATCACAATATACGCCCCATCATCACAGTATATGCCCCATCATCACAGTATACGCCCCATCATCACAGTATACGCCCCCATCATCACATTATATGCCCCCATCATCACAGTATACGCCCCATCATCACAGTATACGCCCCCATCATCACATTATATGCCCCCATCATCACAGTATACGCCCCATCATCACAGTATACGCCCCATCATCACAGTATACGCCCCATCATAACAGTATACGCCCCCATCATAACAGTATACGCCCCATCATCACAGTATACGCCCCCATCATCACAGTATACGCCCCCATCATCACAGTATACGCCCCCATCATCACAGTTATACGCCCCATCATCACAGTATACGCCCCATCATCACAGTATATGCCCCCATCATCACAGTATACGCCCCATCATCACAGTATACGCCCCATCATCACAGTATATGCCCCCATCATCACAGTATATGCCCCATCATCACAGTATACGCCCCCATCATCACAGTATACGCCCCCATCATCACAGTATACGCCCCCATCATCACAGTATACGCCCCCATCATCACAGTATACGCCCCTATAATCACAGTATATGCCCCCATCATCACAGTATATGCCCCCATCATCACAGTATACACCCCATCATCACAGTATACGCCCCCATCATCACAGTATATGCCCCCATCATCACAGTATATGCCCCCATCATCACATTATACGCCCCCATCATCACAGTATATGCCCCCATCATCACAGTATACGCCCCATCATCACAGTATACGCCCCCATCATCACAGTATACGCCCCCATCATCACAGTATACGCCCCCATCATCACAGTATACGCCCCATCATCACAGTATACGCCCCATCATCACAGTATACGCCCCATCATCACAGTATACGCCCCATCATCACAGTATACGCCCCATCATCACAGTATACGCCCCCATCATCACAGTATACGCCCCCATCATCACAGTATACGCCCCATCATCACAGTATACGCCCCCATCATCACATTATATGCCTTCATCATCACAGTATACGCCCCCATCATCACAGTATACGCCCCATCATCACAGTATACGCCCCCATCATCACAGTATACGCCCCCATCATCACAGTATACGCCCCCATCATCACAGTATATGCCCCCATCATCACAGTATATGCCCCCATCATCACAGTATATGCCCCATCATCACAGTATATGCCCCCATCATCACAGTATATGCCCCATCATCACAGTATACGCCCCATCATCACAGTATACGCCCCATCATCACAGTATACGCCCCATCATCACAGTATACGCCCCCATCATCACAGTATACGCCCCATCATCACAGTATACGCCCCCATCATCACAGTATATGCCCCATCATCACAGTATATGCCCCATCATCACAGTATATGCCCCATCATCACAGTATACGCCCCATCATCACAGTATACGCCCCATCATCACAGTATACGCCCCCATCATCACAGTATACGCCCCCATCATCACAGTATACGCCCCCATCATCACAGTATATGCCCCATCATCACAGTATATGCCCCATCATCACAGTATACGCCCCATCATCACAGTATACGCCCCATCATCACAGTATACGCCCCATCATCACAGTATACGCCCCCATCATCACAGTATACGCCCCATCATCACAGTATACGCCCCCATCATCACAGTATATGCCCCATCATCACAGTATATGCCCCATCATCACAGTATATGCCCCATCATCACAGTATACGCCCCCATCATCACAGTATACGCCCCCATCATCACATTATATGCCTTCATCATCACAGTATATGCCCCCATCATCACAGTATACGCCCCATCATCACAGTATATGCCCCATCATCACTGTATATGCCCCCATCATCACAGTATATGCCCCCATCATCACAGTATATGCCCCCATCATCACAGTATACGCCCCATCATCACAGTATATGCCCCATCATCACATTATATGCCTTCATCATCACAGTATACGCCCCATCATCACAGTATACGCCCCCATCATCACAGTATACGCCCCCATCATCACAGTATATGCCCCATCATCACATTATATGCCTTCATCATCACAGTATACGCCCCATCATCACAGTATACGCCCCATCATCACAGTATACGCCCCCATCATCACAGTATACGCCCCCATCATCACAGTATACGCCCCATCATCACAGTATACGCCCCCATCATCACATTATATGCCCCCATCATCACAGTATACGCCCCATCATCACAGTATACGCCCCCATCATCACATTATATGCCTTCATCATCACAGTATACGCCCCATCATCACAGTATACGCCCCCATCATCACAGTATATGCCCCCATCATCACAGTATACGCCCCATCATCACAGTATACGCCCCCATCATCACATTATATGCCTTCATCATCACAGTATACGCCCCATCATCACAGTATACGCCCCCATCATCACAGTATACGCCCCATCATCACAGTATACGCCCCCATCATCACATTATATGCCTTCATCATCACAGTATATGCCCCATCATCACAGTATACGCCCCCATCATCACATTATATGCCTTCATCATCACAGTATACGCCCCATCATCACAGTATATGCCCCATCATCACAGTATACGCCCCCATCATCACAGTATATGCCCCCATCATCACATTATATGCCCCCATCATCACAGTATATGCCCCAATCATCACAGTATATGCCCCATCATCACAGTATACGCCCCCATCATCACAGTATATGCCCCATCATCACAGTATACGCCCCATCATCACAGTATACGCCCCCATCATCACAGTATACGCCCCATCATCACAGTATACACCCCCATCATCACAGTATACGCCCCCATCATCACAGTATACGCCCCCATCATCACAGTATACGCCCCCATCATCACAGTATATGCCCCCATCATCACAGTATACGCCCCCATCATCACAGTATACGCCCCATCATCACAGTATATGCCCCATCATCACAGTATACACCCCCATCATCACAGTATACGCCCCCATCATCACAGTATATGCCCCATCATCACAGTATACGCCCCCATCATCACAGTATACGCCCCATCATCACAGTATACGCCCCATCATCACAGTATACGCCCCATCATCACAGTATACGCCCCATCATCACAGTATATGCCCCCATCATCACAGTATACGCCCCCATCATCACAGTATATGCCCCCATCATCACAGTATATGCCCCATCATCACAGTTTATGCCCCATCATCACAGTAAACGCCCCCATCATCACAGTATACGCCCCATCATCGCAGTATATGCCCCATCATCACAGTATACGCCCCATCATCACAGTAAACGCCCCCATCATCACAGTATACGCCCCATCATCGCAGTATATGCCCCCATCATCACAGTATACGCCCCATCATCACAGTACATGCCCCCATCATCACAGTATATGCCCCATCATCACAGTATACGCCCCCATCATCACAGTACATGCCCCCATCATCACAGTATATGCCCCCATCATCACAGTATATGCCCCCATCATCACAGTATATGCCCCCATCATCACAGTACATGCCCCATCATCACAGTATATGCCCCCATCATCACATGTGTAGGTGGGGGGTGGTCAGATCACTTAGTGGTCCACTCCCTCAGCCTTTAAGTAGTTCCACTTCTTTCCACCAGGTGTCGCTGATAGTTTCATCTCTACATGGACCTTGAGTGGTGAAGACGTGAGTGTTGAGTTGGTCCTTCCTGATGTTACATTTCCTGTAGGAGTTGTGGTGTTTTCCCAATTTGGGGGTGGAGGTAGGGGATTTTAGCCTAGGGCTTATGAGGAGCATAAGGCAAGGGTGGCAGCCCAGACCTCCTCACCTTCAGAGGTACTTCTGGGAGCAGGGTAAGCCAGGGACCCCCTGTCTAAGGGTCAGACTAGGTCCCCTGAACACCTTTAGCCCATCTTACCATCCTGCTTACTGATTCCTTTACAGCTATCCCGTCCCTCGTGACAGTATAGAACTCTTGCAGTTTTAGATCCTGGTATATATTTTTGAGCTACAAGTATATCAACTAGACCACTAGTCATTGCTCCATAGGATACACGGGATTGCTCATCCAGAGCTCCTGATGCATGTGCAGATCGTTAGAAGGGAGACTTCAAAGCTGTGAATGCAGAGAGGAATAACAGGGCCCCGGCAGCTCGTTCTGTGCAGCGGTGGCTGGGTGCAGACGTGGCTGTGACCCGTGGGCTCTGGAGGAGCTGGAGCCCCGATACAGTTTTTAGGGCCCCGCCGTGCCCTCAGATACCAAATAAAACCTGGATGACGAGAATGACGACCCGAGAATCACAGATGAGACATTACTGGAGGAAGCGGCTCCACAGACTCATTGACAATTCTCTGCATCTTCCAGCTCATTACAATATCCCATATGGCAAAGTCAATCTTATTATTTTTTCACATTCATACATGAAACGGAGCGCATCAATCTGGAGATCACATATTTGTTGTGGATTATATCCAGAGCCGTCCGAGTCTGCTCAAACCCGAAAAACTGGTGCGTCCTTAAGATCCTGAAGTTGTGAGATTTTATTAGATCTGCAATAATGGGATGGTAAAAATAAATAAAATAACACAAAGGAGAACCAAGCCCAGCGGGGAGGGAGTTAGTAGTATCATAGATGTTGATCAGAGGAGAGAACGTTATGATGTAAAATCTGCATCAGGGACCAAATAGATCAATCACAGATACTAAATAAATGCCACCACTAGAGGGAGCTCATTGCATACACAAATTGCACCCATTACATTCAATGCTGGCATTATAAATCCACATGCAGTTAGCGCCCTTTAGTGGTGTATGTATGACTCTGTATGTAGTGAGCTCCCTCTAGTGGTGACTGTATGAATCATTATGTAGTGAGCTCCCTCTAGTGGGGACTGTATAAATCTGTATATAGTGAGCTCCCCTAGTGGTTGCTGTATAAATCTGTATATAGTGAGCTCCCCCTAGTGGTGACTGTATAAATCTGTATATAGTGAGCTCCCTCTAGTGGTGACTGTATAAATCTGTATATAGTGAGCTCCCCCTAGTGCTTGCTGTATAAATCTGTATATAGTGAGCTCCCCCTAGTGGTTGCTGTATAAATCTGTATATAGTGAGCTCCCTCTAGTGGTGACTGTATAAATCTGTATATAATGAGCTCCCTCTAGTGGCGACTGTATAAATCTGTATATAGTGAGCTCCCTCTAGTGGTGACTGTATAAATCTGTATATAGTGAGCTCCCTCTAGTGGTGACTGTATAAATCTGTATATAGTGAGCTCCCTCTAGTGGTGACTGTATAAATCTGTATATAGTGAACTCCCTCTAGTGGTGACTGTATAAATCTGTATATAGTGAGCTCCCTCTAGTGGTGACTGTATAAATCTGTATATAGTGAGCTCCCTCTAGTGGTGACTGTATAAAGCTGTATATAGTGAGCTCCCTCTAGTGGTGACTGTATAAATCTGTATATAGTGAGCTCCCTCAAGTGGTGACTGTATAAATCTGTATGTAGTGAGCTCCCTCTAGTGGTGACTGTATAAAGCTGTATATAGTGAGCTCCCTCTAGTGGTGACTGTATAAATCTGTATATAGTGAGCTCCCTCTAGTGGTGACTGTATAAATCTGTATGTAGTGAGCTCCCTCTAGTGGTGACTGTATAAATCAGTATGTAGTGAGCTCCATCCAGTGGTGACTGTATAAATCTGTATGTAGTGAGCTCCCTCTAGTGGTGACTGTATAAATCTGTATGTAGTGAGCTCCCTCTAGTGGTTGCTGTATAAATCTGTATGTAGTGAGCTCCCTCAAGTGGTGACTGTATAAATCTGTATGTAGTGAGCTCCCTCTAGTGGTGACTGTATAAAGCTGTATATAGTGAGCTCCCTCTAGTGGTGACTGTATAAAGCTGTATATAGTGAGCTCCCTCTAGTGGTGACTGTATAAATCTGTATGTAGTGAGCTCCCCCTAGTGGTTGCTGTATAAATCTGTATATAGTGAGCTCCCTCTAGTGGTGACTGTATAAATCTGTATATAATGAGCTCCCTCTAGTGGTGACTGTATAAATCTGTATATAGTGAGCTCCATCTAGTGGTGTCTGTATAAATCTGTATGTAGTGAGCTCCCTCTAGTGGTGACTGTATAAATCTGTATGTAGTGCGCTCCATCCAGTGGTGACTGTATAAATCTGTATGTAGTGAGCTCCATCCAGTGGTGACTGTATAAATCTGTATGTAGTTAGCTCCCTCTAGTGGTGACTGTATAAATCTGTATGTAGTGAGCTCCCTCTAGTGGTGACTGTATAAATCTGTATATAGTGAGCTCCCTCTAGTGGTGACTGTATAAATCTGCATGTAGTGAGCTCCCTATAATGGTGACTATATAAATTTGTATGTAGTGAGCTCCCTCTAATGGTGACTGTATAAATCTGTATGTAGTGAGCTCCATCCAGTGGTGACTGTATAAATCTGTATGTAGTGAGCTCCATCCAGTGGTGACTGTATAAATCTGTATGTAATTAGCTCCCTCTAGTGGTGACTGTATAAATCTGTATGTAGTGAGCTCCCTCTAGTGGTGACTGTATAAATCTGTATATAGTGAGCTCCCCCTAGTGGTGACTGTATAAATCTGTATGTAGTGAGCTCCCTCTAGTGGTGACTGTATAAATCTGTATATAGTGAGCTCCCCCTAGTGGTGACTGTATAAATCTGTATGTAGTGAGCTCCCTCCAGTGGTGACTGTATAAATCTGTATGTAGTGAGCTCCCCTATTAGTGGCTGCATAAATCCACATGCAGTTAGCGCCCCCTAGTGGATGCTGTGTGGGATTGATCAAATTAAAAAACAACAGATATATTATAAAATGTTGGGACTAATATGTATTTAATATTTATTATTTATCCATCTGACTCCTATCTAAATGTAACCACTAGGGGGAGCTCATTGCATACAGGTTACATTACATTTAAACTGACCCACATGCAATTGGCTCCTCCAGTGGTGGCTGCATGGAAATTATCACATTAGAAAAAAAAATATTAAAAATTTCTACCCCAACAAAGAAAACAAAGAACAAAACACATCACCAAATTATTGCCAGAACCGTTATAAAGTTGCAGCAGGTTATCAGTGTTTGGATCACTTTTGTCACACGAAGGGAGGAGCGAGTTCTTCAGTAATATATATACAGCCTCCTCCATGTGTCTGCTGGGTGATTCACCGTCACTACTTCTAACCACCACTAGAGGGAGCTCACTGCACATGCAATAATATTGAGTTACCCCATTGTATGGTCCATGCAGTAAGCCGGGGTAATAATACCCCATTGTATATTCCATGCAGTAAGCATGGGTAATAATACCCCATTGTATGGTCCGTGCAGTAAGCCAGGGTAATAATACCCCATTGTATATTCCATGCAGTAAGCCGGGGTAATTATACCCCATTGTATGGTGCGTGCAGTAAGCCGGGGTAATTATACCCCATTGTATGGTGCATGCAGTAAGCATGGGTAATAATACCCCATTGTATGGTGCATGCAGTAAGCCGGGGTAATTATACCCCATTGTATGGTGCGTGCAGTAAGCCGGGGTAATAATACCCTATTGTATGGTGCATGCAGTAAGCCGGGGTAATTATACCCCATTGTATGGTGCGTGCAGTAAGCCAGGGTAAGAATACCCCATTGTATGGTCCATGCAGTAAGCATGGGTAATAATACCCCATTGTATATTCCATGCAGTAAGCCGGGGTAATAATACCCCATTGTATGGTGCGTGCAGTAAGCCGGGGTAATAATACCCCATTGTATATTCCATGCAGTAAGCCGGGGTAATAATACCCTATTGTATGGTGCATGCAGTAAGCCGGGGTAATTATACCCCATTGTATGGTGCGTGCAGTAAGCCAGGGTAATAATACCCCATTGTATGGTGCATGCTGTAAGCCGGGGTAATAATACCCCATTGTATGGTCCATGCAGTAAGCCGGGGTAAGAATACCCCATTGTATGGTCCATGCAGTAAGCCGGGGTAATTATACCCATTGTATGGTGCGTGCAGTAAGCCAGGGTAATAATACCCCATTGTATGGTGCATGCTGTAAGCCGGGGTAATAATACCCCATTGTATGGTCCATGCAGTAAGCCGGGGTAAGAATACCCCATTGTATGGTCAATGCAGTAAGTATGGGTAATAATACCCCATTGTATATTCCATGCAGTAAGCCGGGGTAATAATACCCCATTGTATGGTGCGTGCAGTAAGCCGGGGTAATAATACCCCATTGTATGGTCCATGCAGTAAGCCGGGGTAATAATACCCCATTGTATGGTCCATGCAGTATTATTACCCTGGCTTACTGCATGGACCATACAATGGGGTATTATTACCCATGCTTACTGCATGGACCATACAATGGGGTATTATTACCCTGGCTTACTGCATGCACCATACAATGGGGTATTAGTACCCCAGCTTACTGCACGGACAATACAATGGGGTATTATTACCCTGGCTTACTGCATGGACCATACAATGGGGTATTATTACCCATGCTTACTGCATGGACCATACAATGGGGTATTAGTACCCCAGCTTACTGCACGGACAATACAATGGGGTATTATTACCCTGGCTTACTGCATGGACCATACAATGGGGTATTATTACCCATGCTTACTGCATGGACCATACAATGGGGTATTATTACCCTGGCTTACTGCATGGACCATACAATGGGGTATTATTACCCATGCTTACTGCATGGACCATACAATGGGGTATTATTACCCATGCTTACTGCACGGACCATACAATGGGGTATTATTACCCTGGCTTACTGCACGGACCATACAATGGGGTATTATTACCCATGCTTACTGCATGGACCATACAATGGGGTATTATTACCCATGCTTACTGCATGGACCATACAATGGGGTATTATTACCCATGCTTACTGCATGGACCATACAATGGGGTATTATTACCCCGGCTTACTGCACGGACCATACAATGGGGTATTATTACCCTGGCTTACTGCATGGACCATACAATGGGGTATTATTACCCCAGCTTACTGCACGGACAATACAATGGGGTATTATTACCCTGGCTTACTGCATGGACCATACAATGGGGTATTATTACCCTGGCTTACTGCACGGACCATACAATGGGGTATTATTACCCCGGCTTACTGCATGGACCATACAATGGGGTATTATTACCCATGCTTACTGCATGGACCATACAATGGGGTATTATTACCCCGGCTTACTGCACGGACCATACAATGGGGTATTATTACCCTGGCTTACTGCATGGACCATACAATGGGGTATTATTACCCCAGCTTACTGCACGGACAATACAATGGGGTATTATTACCCTGGCTTACTGCATGGACCATACAATGGGGTATTATTACCCTGGCTTACTGCACGGACCATACAATGGGGTATTATTACCCTGGCTTACTGCACGGACCATACAATGGGGTATTGTTACTCCGGCTTACTGGACACTTTGCACTGTTCTCCCTCTAGTGGTGGCTGCAGGGAGTGCATTTTTCATGTCACCCCCATAGTATGTATTGGCTCGTGCAGTATTCACGCCTGCTCCTTTGCTTTGCCCATAGCGCACAGGCGAGTGCATCATCCCTGTGGATAAACTGCTCCCATCTACACTTGATTGACATTTCCGATGCTGCTGCAAAGATATCGTCCTCCAGACCGCCATGTGAGCGCTTACCACCAAGATCGGGAGTTGGTACAGATACATTTCCTTAGATCAGACGTATGAACACTCGCTGCCATGTTCAAAAGAGTCCAAAACCGACATAAAGCGGTAATAGTGGCTGCCAGTGGGGGGTGCTCACTCCACACACTGCTGAGCTGATCCCATACTGCTCCTTATATCTATATGCACAGAGCTCCCCCTACTGGCAGAAGAAAAAGGTTGAAATAATTTTTATCTATACAGCGCCAAACATAATCCGCACTTTACACTTCAGAAGGAACGAGTACAGGCAATATGAGAGAATACAGAGTAACACAAGTCACCAGATGTAACAGGAGTGAGGTCCTGATCACAAGAGCTTACAATCTATGAGGAGAGCGGGTCCTGATCACAAGAGCTTACAATCTATGAGGAGTGAGGTCCTGATCACAAGAGCTTACAATCTATGAGGAGTGAGGTCCTGATCACAAGAGCTTACAATCTATGAGGAGTGAGGTCCTGATCACAAGAGCTTACAATCTATGAGGAGTGAGGTCCTGATCACAAGAGCTGACAATCTATGAGGAGTGAGGTCCTGATCACAAGAGCTGACAATCTATGAGTGATTGCCCTGATCACAAGAGCTTACAATCTATGAGGAGAGAGGGTCCTGATCACAAGAGTTTACAATCTATGAGGAGTGAGGTCCTGATCACAAGAGCTTACAATCTATGAGGAGTGATTGCCCTGATCACAAGAGCTTACAATCTATGAGGAGAGAGGGTCCTGATCACAAGAGCTTACAATCTATGAGGAGAGAGGGTCCTGATCACAAGAGCTTACAATCTATGAGGAGAGAGGGTCCTGATCACAAGAGCTTACAATCTATGAGGAGTGATGTCCCAATCACAAGAGCTTACAATCTATGAGGAGTGAGGTCCTGATCACAAGAGCTTACAATCTATGAGGAGTGAGGTCCCTGATCACAAGAGCTTACAATCTATGAGGAGTGAGGTCCCTGATCACAAGAGCTTACAATCTATGAGGAGTGAGGGCCTGATCACAAGAGCTTACAATCTATGAGGAGTGAGGACCTGATCACAAGAGCTTACAATCTATGAGGAGTGAGGTCCCTGATCACAAGAGCTTACAATCTATGAGGAGTGAGGTCCCTGATCACAAGAGCTTACAATCTATGAGGAGTGAGGGCCTGATCACAAGAGCTTACAATCTATGAGGAGTGAGGACCTGATCACAAGAGCTTACAATCTATGAGGAGTGAGGTCCCTGATCACAAGAGCTTACAATCTACGAGGAGTGAGGTCCCTGATCACAAGAGCTTACAATCTATGAGGAGAGAGGATCCTGATCACAAGAGCTTACAATCTATGA